>RCUC01042122.1:0-11830 GCA_003697995.1 Taxidea taxus jeffersonii | reverse complement strand
CATCTCTTCAAGAAAAATGATGCCAACTATTTATGGAGAGCTTACAGAAAACCAAGGACCTTTCTATGTGCCTTACACGACTGTCTCCTTCAATCTACCCAGCAGCCCTGCAAAACAGGGACTTTTACTAGCTGCTTCAGACAGATATGGCCCCACCCTAAGTGACAAAGCCAGGTTCTCTGAGCCCAGGTCTCCCTGACTGCAAGACATGTACCCTTTACATTCAGTGCACTGGGTGTGGAACCTGCTTAAAATTCTCTCTCCCTCTCCCTGTGCCCCTCCCCCTGCCCCAGCTCGTGCGCAGGCACACAGGCATGCTCGCTCCTCTCTCTCTCAAAAACAAAAAATTGGTAAAGTAAAAAAAAAAGAAGGTGACTGGAGAACATACTAACCAACCAGTATGGCTTATATATTTTATTTCAAGAGGAAAACTGCAAGTTGGAGACAAGACAATAATAACAACAGTGCTGGGGTGCCTGGATGGCTCCGCTGTCCAAGTGTCAACCTTTGGCTCAGTCATGATCCCAGGGTCCTGGGATCCAGCCCTGTGTCAGGCTCCCCGCTCAGGGGGAGCCTGTTTCTCCCTCTCCCTCTGCCCCTCTGCCTGCTTATGCTCACTCTCTCTCAAATGAATAAATAAATAAATAAATGTTTTAAAAATAATAACAGAGACAACAGTTATTAACTACTTAATCTGTAGCAGATATCACTTTATCACAATAACTCTTTTTTTAAAATTTTATTTATTTGACAGACAGAGATCACAAGTAGGCAGAGGCAGGCAGAGAGAGAGGGAGAAGCAGGCTCCCGGCTGAGCAGAGAGCCCAATTCGGGGCTTGATCCCAGGACCCTGGGATCATGACTGAGCCGAAGGCAAAAGCTTAACCCACTGAGCCACCCAGGCGCCCCTATCACAATAACTCTTTAAAAGATTTTATTTATTTGAAAGAGCACTGCAGAGAAGGAGGGCTACAGAGGAGGAGGGAGAAGCAGGCTCCCCGCTCAGCAGGGAGGCCAATGCCAGGCTCAGGGACTGATCCCAGAACCCCGGGATCACGACCTGAGCTGAAGGCAGATCCTTACCGACTGAACCACCCAGGTGTCCTTATCACAGTAACTCTTAAAATTGGGTACAGAGATTATCCCTACTTTACAAATGAAGAAATGGAGGCTCAGAGGTGAGACAATCCATGTTTAAATATGGATCACCTTCTTTGATTTCAGGGCCTATATGGCTTCCCCACATGCTATACTGATTTCCCACTGAAGCACTGTGGTTAAGCAGTACAGGGGTCACACAGCCTGATGACTGTACATTCAACTGGAAGGTCAAGAAGAGGTCAAGATGCTTTGAGGTTGATGAGTAATTGTCCAGGCTGAGTGAGTCCCTAGAGATAGAAACAAAACATTCTCCAAATGACATTGACCTAAGCAAACCCTCTTCTCACTTTCTGTCCAAAGGCACCTTTCTGAAGTATGCTTAGGAGACAAGAAATGGGTTAGGAGATTCTCAAGCCAAAGCCCACCAGGATTCCCTCTAGCAAACAGACTTCCTTTCAGATCAGGTCAGCCTTCATTTTCACAATGGCTCTCCAGATGCTAGAACTGTGCAGGTTGGAAACGTACCCTACACCAGCATCTGTTCTTGTTGGGTATTGTTCTATTTAATTCAAACAGAACTGTATGAGCAGTCCAGGACATGGGGGGTAAATGAGAGAGGCTTTCAGGGAGTATGTTCATCATCATATGAAAAAAACTGCAGTGTGAAATGGAATTTAAATATCAGGAACAGAGAGGAATCTCAGGTTTCATGGAAGTGATAAAGAAATCAGGAATTTGAAAAGACAGAATCTGTTTATCCCACTACAATGTACACTGAGTACCAGCTATATGCTAGGTATTAGGGTCAGACTCTATCTCACAGTGACACAGAGGATAATCAAATGACCCAGCGTGACCCACCAAGGGAGTGAAACAGCTGGGATTCGAACTAATTGGGGCTGGCGCCAAAATGTGAAATCCTTTCTTGGCACCTTAGCTATTTGGGTAATGTGTTTATCTGTTTCATAAAAAGAAATCAATTCTGATTTTATGAATGCCACCTCCTCCCTTTCCTTTCATATGTTTTGCTACAGTGGCAGGTTGTTTATAAGTGCAGGACTGACTACTTTCAGACATAAGTGTTGAGCTTTCAAAAGAGAGTCTAATCCCGATAGGTCCACAAGCAGTCTTTAAACAGGCTTTCCAAAGTTAAATAAAGTACAGCAGATGGCAACACACTGAGAACAGAATATAATGATGATGTAAATAAAAATACAAAAAAGCGGTATTTGTTTCACAAAATAAAAACCAGTTTTAAAGGTTACTCTTCTTAAATCTACATAAAAGCAGATTACAGAGACAGGATCCAAAATTATCTCAATGGGCTGAAATGACAGAACAGTAAATTTAGCAAAGTAAAAGTTAATGTAGTTAAATGTGAACCCAGTATCTGGACCAAAAGGAAATAAAACAAGCAGAAGTATTGCCTAAGTATGGAATTAAGGATACCTGACTAACCAATAACTATTTTTTTTAAAAAAAGACATAATTTTCTCCCAGCCCTGAATGAGTCAACAGTGTGACAAAGTTGCTGAGCAGTGATTATGATTTTATGTTATATCAGAAGAAGCATTCTATGTATCACAAGAGAAATGGTAGTCTCTATTCTGTGAGGACCAGGCCTTACCTAATGTTTTGACTTATGTGCTTAATTCCACATTCTAAGACATTAACATGCTAGATTATATCTAAAGAAAAACGGTCGGGATGGTAAGGAGTCTGGAATCCTTGACAATGGAAAAACTGAGGTTGTCTGGAAAAGAAATAAATTAGCATGGGCAGTACTGATGTCTTCAAATATCTAAGGGAATATCATGCAAGAAGAATGGTGTGGTTCAAGAGGGACAAACTAGGATCCTAGAACACCTGGTGAAAATCCTAAGACAGGAGATTTTTGCCTGACATTCAAATAAACTCTACACTAGTTAGAATAGGCCCAAAATTAACGTCATTGGAGAATGATCTGAAATCTTTAGAAGGTCAGATAACCACTTAACAAAACTGAGAGTGTTACTTTAGAGAGAAGATCAGGCTTAGAATGGAAAATTTCAAAAGGAATTTCTGTTTCCAAGTCTCAGTATTCCTACCAGGCCTGCCCAGCAGGTGTCTGAATACTGTCTTCCATGATGCATGGGGTCTCTATCTCATAATGTAAACTTTACATAACTGCATGGAAAAGGAGACACCAGAAAAGAGGAGGTGACAGAGAGTGAGGCTGGAATCACTTTAGCAACTGTGCCTTTAGAAGCACATAGTCTCTTGGACTAGGGATAAGGGTAAGACAACCAGAGAATTATAAAGAGTTACACTCCCTGTATTAAGAGCACAGACCAATAAGTTAGCTTTGGATTTTGCCAGCTAGAAAATAGGCATCATGAATGCACAAAGATCACGAGAAATGCGGACAATTCTACATGCCTGGCAGAAGTGGTTATGGCTGAGCCACTGAGTGAGGACTGGAGCTAGGAACTTGGAAGGCTAGCATATGATGGCAAAAAGGATTCCTCAGAAGCTGAAGCTACCTCTGGAAGGAAAGAGAACAGATAAATATTGGAGTAAGTGAGACTTTGCAACACCCCTGAAAAACTGGGAACTAGAGTTAACGAATGGCCCCGGTGCTGATGTCCAAATGTGGAGTGGCTTGTTGGCAGGGTACGCACTATGACAGATGGTGTTTGAGAAAACGTGACAGGAGGAGAAACGATGACTGCTCAGTTCAGGATATAAGGAGTAAAGAACTGGAATTAAAAGTATCTAAAAGAGAAGGGGAGCCTAATGACTCAGTTAAGCGTCCAACTCTCGATTTTGGCTCTGGTCACAATGTCAGGGTCGTGAGATCGATCCCCGCTTCAGGCTCCATGCTGTAGATGAAGCCTGCTTAGGATTCTCTCTCTCCCTGCCCGCCCCCCAACTCATGTTCACACATGCTCGCTCTCTCGCTCTCTCTCTCTCTCTCTCTCTCACACACACATATACACACACACACACAGAATCTGAGAAAGAATTGGAGGAAAATAATTATTTCATGGAAGTCTATCATGTTTAGGGAAGTCACTGAGAACCATGGGTATCCATAGCAACCAGTGACCCAAACTGAATTCTGGGAATGGACTCTAGTTTTACTTGCGTAGCTTTAGAAAAAGCCTTTCCAAATATGCCAGAAAAGCCTACTGAAGCAAAGCTTCCTGGCCCAATGGAGAGGCATGTTTTGTGGAACCATGAAATGAAAATAACCCATCATGCTTGTTTATACAGTACAAAATGAAGGGGGACAGTGGACAGACTGAGCCCCACTGTGCATCAGGCACGTGCAAGGCATTTTCACAAGTAGTTTCTCATCTAATCCTCACATTGACGATATGATAAATGTATTATCATCTATCTTTCACACGGAAGGAAACAGGCTCACATATTCCAAGAGACTTGCCTAATAAGTAAGAGGAAAAAAGTCAGGTTTCAAATCCAGGTCTCTGTGAGAAGGTCACAGAGGGGCTGAAAACGGAAATAAAGTATGAATGGAAACAAATGTCTTGGTGGAACATTCAGTGCAGTGGAGAGTATCAGACCCAAAAATCCATGATCCTATAAACAGAAAGCAAGAAAGTGATATAAAAACCACACAATGGAGATAACACGAAGAGAAACTGGCAGTGCGTCCCAGGCTACTTCCCAGGACTGGAGGCGCCGTCATGGACCGGTCATAGATGAAGACTGTGACAGACGAAGTGTTCTGGTAATCTCGGCAGTTGGCAGCTGTATCACTCAGCACCTCGCCTCCTTTTCCCTCCAAGCTCCCCCACAAGGCGCTGGCAATCAAACGGGGGCGGGGTGGGGGGACAGGGAGACAACCCCAAGTGGAAGCTGGGCAAATTCCCAAGGAAGAAAACAAAGACACAGGGATAGATTCGAAGAGTCAGGTCAGAGAAAGCCAAAGGAAGGAGTGGAATGCAGCTCGTGAAGACACAAAGGGCCAGAGAACAAATAATCATTGACGAGAAAATGTGTTTTCCCGGAGTGGCTGCAGAGGGAAGTGACGCGAGTCAGCACACACCGTACCCACAGACACACACACTCAGTACGCATCCGAGTCTAGACGCCAGAGCTTTGAGAAGGGGTCTGGGTGTTGTAGGAAGTAACTTGCCCCAGCGCTCTGACAATTACAGTGATTAAGCAGCACAGATCCCCAACTACTCGCGCAAGGAGACAGCAGTGCCGCGTAAAAGGAGTACAAGCTGCCGTCTGGGCAAGAGAGCCCAGAGCTGGTGGCATGGGCCCAGGAGCTTGGAGGTACTCCAGCGAGCTCTCTCATCCTCAGATAGGGAAACCAAGCCCCGGACGGGTGCGGGTACACCATGTTCCCTTAAAAGGCTTGTTTGGGAAGGCAGAAGCCTGGAAGTGACAGGAAGAGGGAGAACTGCTGCTGCCAAGACCGTGGGTGAGCACTGCAATGTAAAAACCCTAACCCCAGGGCTCCCGGAGCAAGCCCCTCCGACCTCCAGCCTGCAAAGAGGAACGTTCTTTCTCAAGATACCATGAAAATGACAACGTAAGACCGACGCTACAACTCTTTTAATTTATCTAAGTAAAAAGAGTAAGAAAATTCAAAAATAGCATGGAAAAGTTTTACATGTGGCTAATATAGCCCTAAGTGCAAAAGCAGAGATAAACAAGTCATTGTGAATGTGTTAATATCATCTTGCCTGAACTGTAGATCATTCTATTTTATGATTTATTTGAAGCTTTTTTTCTTAACTTTCTCCGCTGTGATTTTCTGAGCCCCGCACGTGGCGTGGGAATACCCGAAACCAAAGCAGAGTGAGAGAATTTAGGACTGCGAACTAAAATGCACAGAACTCTACTTTCCTAGGTGCTGGGGCGGGGGGAACATGTTCTGATCAAAACCATCGAGCCAGCTTGGGTCAGGTGCGGTCAGGCTAAACTGAACTCTGAAGTACTCCCAGCAGAGGGGGAGTGTTTGCTAAGAAGAATCGCGCTCGTGTTCACCTGCAGGCCGCCCGCTTCTGCTGACAAAGGGCGCACGTTCTGAAACAAGCGTGGAGTGCAGTTATTCTGGAAAACATCATAATGAAACTCTAACTTCCTGTTATCAGTTTTGTCGCTGACATTAAAGAGAACACTACTGCGTGGCCTGGCATTCTGGATGTGTCTGCCTTCTGACTGACTGGCCGCAGAGACTAGTGCAGCCCAGCAGGTGGGATCTTAGGAGTTTAAGGTAACCATCAGTGATTTCTGAATTAAACTCCAAATTGGCCAAAAGCATGCTGAGCCTGCCCCAACAATAACTGGAAGGCACATATTTTTTAAATGGAAGAAATGGCCAAATCAACAACATTTCAGACGCTTTGTCTTGGACCCAAGGGGATCTCATGACAAAAAGTTTACAACATCAAAACTGACAAAGGATGCATAAGGATGTTAATGTCTGGTCTTCATAACTGCTCTAGGCTTTACAGAAAAGGGAACTCTAATATTCCCTTGCTGTTCACAGCCTTAGTTCTCAACTACTCTGCCATGTGATTTCCAAACCTCTCTTGCCGTCACCCCCTTTTCTGACTACTCCAGACTAGATGTCTGGGCACAGTCTTTTTGGCGCCTCTGCATCCGGGATTCAGGTTTTGCTTCTGCCAGACCAGGTTAGGTAAAAACCCCCTCCCAGCTGGACCAGGTCCCATGACTGCCAATCTCGGCTGGACGGCCTCACTGCTTTCCCCCTTCTGCCACCTTAGGTAGCAGTCCATCCAAGCTGCCAACCAACACAGCAGGGGAAATAAGGAAAGTCTGCCAGTCTTCATATTAAAGCTCCTACTGGGGGCGCCTGGGTGGCTCAGTTGTTTAAGCGACTGCCTTTGGCTCAAGTCATGATCCCAGAGTCCTGGGATTGAGTCCCGCATCGGGCTCCCAGCTCCACGGAGAGTCTGCTTCTCTCTCTGACCTTCTCCCTTCTCATGCTCGCTCGCACGTGCTCTCTCTCTCAAATAAATAAAAATAAAATCTTAAAAAAAATAAACCTACTAGTGGGTTGGATTTATTGGTGGCAAAGTTACAGGGTAAAACTGTTATCACGGGCTACCAAGTCACCCTATCATTGTCATCACTCCGGTTTTCCCAGACCTAGCTTCTGGTCCCTGAGAGTGTATTTCCTGCTTCTTCACAGTCTTGAGGGAAGCATCAAAATTCTGTTCTGAGCTCTTCTTCCAGTGATTCCTGAAAAAAAGGACTCTAAGGCATACTGGGGAATTGGTCCGTGATTCATGTCATCTATATAGACATAACACTTTCTCAGCTTTTTCATCAAATAATTGCACTGGTGGTGTGTGTAAGGGGTCATATTCCCCTCCCTTTCAATGGGGAAACTGCTTGGTTTTATAAACCTCATGTATCCGAATATCCTAGATCTGGTCCCTAGAAAGGCAGAGGCAAATTGCTCTTCTACATGATGACCCTGTATGACCAGTCTGTGACACATCTGGAATGTTTCCAGTTGAGGCAAACTTTTTTTTTTTTTTTTTTGGAGAGAGCGCACGCACCATGGTCGGGGGCAGGAAGGAACAGGAAAGGGGGAGAGAGAGAATCTTAAGCAGACTCCATGCCAAGCACAGCGCCTGACACAGGATTCAACCCCACAACCCTGAGATCATGACCTAAGCTGAAATCAAGAGTCAGACACTTAACCGACGGAGACACCCAGGTATCCCAGTTGAGGCAAACTTTTCAGGTGCTCCTGGGTGAACAACACTTTTTTGGCAAACAAAGAAGGGGTGAGTGATGTTTCTGGCAATGAAAAAAGCGTATCCCAAGTACACAGGTTCCAGAGTTGACAGTGTGTTCGAGAACTAGCTAAGAGGCCTTCATGGCTGGAGCATGGGAGTGGGGGTAACACAGCATTCAAAGTCTACAAGAAATAACTTAGAACGGTTGATGCGCTAATAATGAACACACTGACTGCTGTGTTGTGGTTTAGACCCCCCTCTCCAGGCAGTGGGAAACCACTCATATTTTTGAGCAGAGGAGTGGCACAATTAGAAAGACTGCTTGGGTCATAAGAAAGAGCATGCCCCGGAGGGAGAAGGAGACCAACGTCAGGTACCACTTAGGAAATAACGGAGACCAAGGCCAATGTTCAATAAAGGGCAAGTCCACAAACCTGAAAGAAGGATGAACTAAGATTCAAAACGACCACATACTAGCTAGGCGACCCTGCAAAAGGTTAACCTTGGGTGCCCTACTTGCAAGATGGAGATCTTAATCCCTGTCCTGCTTCCTTAACAGAGACGTGGGGAGGACTCTGTGACACAATCCAATGCATCAACAGAAAAATGTCAGAGAAACAAAAACAACTACTACCGATCATGATACTCGCAAGAGTTTATGTTAACTGCTTACTGGGTCCCATTCTTCCTATCTTCCAGAAGCCTCAAGCCAGCGGCGATGGCGTGGAAGGACTGCGTGGTGGGACCAAGCTGAGGGAGCCGGTCCTGTCCACTCTGTGTGCTCTCTCTTCCTGTGCTTCTCCATACTCGTCCTCCCTTTAGCATTCCAGTCCTTCTGACCTTCTGCCTCTCAGGTAGAATCCTTGCCTACTTCCCGCGGCCATTCCACAGGCTCTCAGTTTCCCCTGACAGCCCACTGTCTCCTCTCCCCATGTCCCCACCAGACCGTGCCCTCCTCTCCCAGGCTTAGATCAGGCTCCCTTTATTCATCCACACTTGTGCCCCGCTCTGCAGCTCTCTGTGCTCGGGAAGAGAGATCACGTTCTCGAACTCCTCCCACCAGGTGTGCTCAACAGCAAAAGCCTCAAATAAATGAGGACCTGGTCCCTTGAAACGGCGCTGCTCTGAGGGACAAAGTGTGCGCTGCCTGGCCTAGAGCGCCTGGGAGCATCATGAATACAGGAGTAAGATGACAAGAGTATGAGCGACACTTTACTTATATGATCGCATTTCATCCCGCCGACATCTCTATGATACAGGTTACAGATGCGCTACAGATGAAGTCAGGGAAATCACAGGTTAAGGAACTTAATGCCGTTGGTCAGGAAGATAGAGTAGTCCCTGGGGCGTCTACAGCACTTCACGGTACACGTGTGCGCGGGCCACTGCAGGGAGCCGGGAGGAGGAAGTAAGAGAGCAGCCCCGACTGCAAAATGGTTTTTCTAGGGATGCCTGGGTGGCTCGGTTGGTTGGGTGGCTGCCTTCGGCTCAGGTCATGATCCCAGCGTCCTGGGATCGAGTCCCACATCGGGCTCCTTGCTCGGCAGGGAGCCTGCTCCTCCCTCTGCCTCTGCCTGCCTCTCTGTCTGCCTGTGCTTGCTCCCTCTCTCTCTCTAACAAATAAATAAATAAAATCTTTAAAAAAAATGGTTTTTCTAGCACAACCCACTCAGAAGTGACAATGAGGATGCTTCACCTTTAAAACAATACAATATGAGTCTATAATACGAGTTTCTTACACGAGTTTAGATTCCTTTTGCCACACCTGAAAGAAAACTAACCCAAACTGGGTTCGGCACGCAGAGCTCACGGGCGCACATACCTGCCGAGTCCGGAGCTGAGGCAGACTGACAGCGTGGCTCGATTCAGGGCTATGGTGACAGAGGTCATCAGGACCATTTCTTCATTGTGCCCTCTGCTGCGCTGGCTGCAGTCTCTGGAGGAACATGTTCGCGAGATGATGGCCATGGCTCTCAAATCTTCAGCTCTTAGGTCCAAGACCAGCTGGAAGGAGGGTATCTTCCCAAGATGTCCCAGACATTGCATCTCACTGGCTGCTATTTCACTGTATGCCCAAATCTGAATAATCACTACTGTCATGAGGGTCAGATGGGATGTGGCTGATGGTTCAGTCCACTGTCTCATGGTCTGCAAACTGAGTTGTGGGATGGGGTGTCACCTGAGTCAAATGAACTAAGAATGGGGGAAGGGCAGAGTCTCACACGGCTATTTCCTATACATGTAAACAGATGCGTGTGGCCAAAAAACAACAGAAGTCCCCTAAAAGTTTCTTTTAATTAAAAGTCCCAGAGATGGGATTAATAACTATTGAAGACTAATAATTCATACCATCTACTGAATCCTTGCTATTTACCAGGCACCACGTTAAGCATTTACAGGTATTATTCTCAACATACCTCACAACCACCCTCTGAGGTTAAATACTAGTAGGATCTAAATCTTACAAATGAGAAAAATGAGGCCAAGGGCAGTGAAGTCACTAGAAGTCACTAGTCCAAGGTCTCCTAGCTAGTACATGGAGGAACAAAGATATCAACTCAGGATACTGACAAACTTTAACACTTTCCAGGTTAATGTATTTGTTAGTTTAAGAGAGTTCTGATGGAGAAAGAGAATCATGCTCATGGGAATCAAAGTCTTTACAAGGAGATGGAACAAAGCTCTACGTGTAAGGGCTAGAAAAAGACCCTGCTTAATAGTTGGGATAACCTGACCAGGAGGTAACAAAACCGTGGAAATGTATTATCTTACCTCTCCAGAAGTCTTGAGACAGGTAGTTCCGAGTTAGAATTCCTCTCTACCATCTGCTATTCAGCCACTGGTCTGTCCCCTCATGGCTGCAAGATGGCTGTAGCAGCTCCAAGCATCCCATCTTCATAGAACTCTCTCCAAACACAAAAAGTGAAATTGCCCCTTCAGTGTCTCCTTTTTTTTTTTTTTTAGATTTTATTTATTTTATTTATTTGACAGAGATCACACAAGCAGGCAGAGAGGCAGGCAGAGAGGGGAGGGGAGAAGCAGGCTCCCTGCCAAGCAGAGAGCCCGATGCGGGACTCGATCCCAGGACCCTGAGATCATGAGCCAAGCCGAAGGCAGCGGCCCAACCCACTGAGCCACCCAGGCGTCCCTCAGTGTCTCCTTTTTATCAAGAAAAACCCTTCCTGGGAGTCCCACAGCTGACATCCTCTTAGAGCTCACAGACGTGTACTGGGCTACAGGCTTTGCCCTAAACCAATCTCTGCTCAAGGGGAATGGGTGTCCCCCCTTCAGGAGTAAGGCCCATCTTCTCAGCACCAGGGCCAGGAAGAGGGCGAGGGAGGTAAAGAATCTTGGGTAACAAAATTAAAGGAGGCACTGACTCTCCAGCCAATGCACTCACAACAACCCTCTGAGTGCCTCTTCCATCGTGTGCACTTCCAGTGATCTTGAGAAGGAGGGCATCCTTGGGTTTTGTGCCCAAGGTGATTTAGCCACTTTACCTAGTCCCACCCCTGCCCAGCATCCTGCCTCCTCACCACACTTGAACAATGTCAGGAGTCCTTTCAGAAGAAAATATGAGAAAGATGGCCATCACAATGACAATCCATGTTTCATTATCAGCCACAATTCTGTCATGTCTCAGCCACCAAGCAAGAACATGAGACCCTACTCTAACTTCCAGTGTTGGGCATCTTCTTAGATACTTTTATTTATTTATTTATTTATTTTAAAGATTTTATTTACTTACTTGACAGACAGAGATCACACAAGTAGGCAGAGAGGCAGGCAGAGAGGGGAGGGGAGAAGCAGGCTCCCTGCCGAGCAGAGAGCCCGATGCGGGACCCGATCCCAGGACCCTGGGATCATGACCCGAGCCGAAGGCAGCGCCTTAGGCCCACTGAGCCAGCCAGGCGTCCCTCTTCTTAGATACTTTAAGTTTTTTTTTTTTTTAAGATTTTATTTATTTGTTATAGAGAGAGAGAGAGCGAGCACAGGCA
>RCUC01042120.1:0-27548 GCA_003697995.1 Taxidea taxus jeffersonii | reverse complement strand
GGGGGGAAGAGGGGTTGGGAGAGGGTGGTGTGGTTACATTATATGTTTAAATAAAGCTTAAATAAAAAAAAAAAAAGTTGAAAATAGAGCTACCGTATGACCCAGCAATCACACTACTGGTTATTTACCCTAAAGATATAAACGTAGTGATCTGAAGGGGCACGTGTACCTGAATGTTTATAGCAGCAATGTCCACAATAGCCAGACTATGGAAAGAACCTAGATGTCCATCAACAGGTGAACGGATAAAGAAGATGTGATACACACACACACACACACACACACACACACACACAATGGAATACTATGCAGCCATCAAAAGAAGTGAAATCTTGTCATTTGCAACAACGTGGATAGAACTAGAGGGTATTATGTTGAGCAAAATAAATCAATCAGAAAAAGACAATTATCATATGATCTCCCAGATATGAGGAAGTGGAGATTTAATGTGAGGGGTTTGGGGGGTAGGAAAAGAATAAATGAAACAAGATGGGATCAGGAGAGAGACAAACCATAAGAGACTCAATCTCACAAAACAAATTGAGGGTTGCCGGGGGGAGGAGGGTAGGGAGAGGGTGGTGGGGTTATGGACTTTGGGGAAGGTATGTGCTATGGTGAGTGCTGTGAAGTGTGTAAACCTGGCGATTTACAGACCTGAATCCCCGGGGCCAATAATATATTATATGTTAATAAAAAAATTTAAAAATATTAAAAAAATTCTACCTCTCCCATTCCCTCTGTCCCTCATCTGCTCATGTTCTCTTTCTAAAAAAAATCATAACCTATCCTTAATTGCAGATCTCTTCTCTCATGAGAATCAGGTTCTCTAGAAAAAAATTATAATCTTCTGACCAGGGTATAGAAATTTAAGAGCCAGGAGGGGGAAGAGAGACTGGTGGTCTTAGCATTAAATAGACTGACCTTAACCACCAATATTATTAATAATAATATTTTGACTGTAATGGTTCACTCTTTCCATCAACTGATGCTGCTATGTATACATTGAAAGTTTTCTCTTTCAGCCTCACCACAAAGCCAACTACTCACCCATGTCTGCTGGGATGGCAGAGGAGTGGTGTTTTACTGCTCTGAGACTTGGCATCTAATTGCTCCTTTTAAGGGCTTCAAAACCTTTTGTTTTTAGCACCACTACCACACTCTAAAACACTAGTGCCTTCAATTCAGGAGTCTTTTTTGGGGTCCTGCCGAAGAAATTCACTTTTGTGTTTTAATTTCCTCATTTATAGACTTGATATGCTTTTGCAGATATCTCCTCCTCCTTTTTTTTTTTTTTTGGCCATTTTCCAACTACATAATTTTTGTTCCTTTAGTGTAATCTTAGAATAATGTGGGATAGAGAGGAAATAAATCCATGTTTTCAATGGTCACTGTTACCTGAAGGTCCAGGCTAAAGTTTGTGTTCTACTCTCTCCCCTCATGTAACCCCATCTAGCATTTTGCAGTGGCCTCTACCATGCCCTCTGTGCTCCAGCCAGAACTTTCAGGTTTCAAGTTCCTGCACTGCAATGTTATTGGGAATCATTCCAATCCATTCACCAAGCAAGAGAACAGCCTTGACACAGTTCTTGGTTACAAGGCCATGCTATTATTCTTAGGCCTCCATCGGCCCATAGCTTTATGTAAGCTGTAGCCTGAGGCTGTAGCCTGAAGCAGCACTTTTTCCCCCAAGTTTCTTTCATGAGTGGAGGAGCCACAACCCAGACTCTGGTTTTGAACTCTGAATGTGTCTCCAGTTCCACATCATGCTTAAAGCAAGTTTAGTCCCATTTATCCCAAAGCATCCAAATTCCTGGTTGCAACTGTTGCTTTGTGGTTCAAAGATAAGCCTGGCAGGGATTTCTACCCCATTCCCTGATTGACATTTCTGTACCTGTAGAAGTTTGTATTTTAGATGTCTGTGAAAAAATGTATCTTTTTTATTTTCTATTTTTAATGTATGTGACCTACATGATCTTCCACAGCACTCTGAGGATTTCACAGTTCTGCAGGCCTAATAACAGAGGTAGAAAGTCTATCATAATCAACTCACAAGAAGTAGTGTAAGCCATTTAAGTGCTTTTACAGAAGACAAGGTGAGGACTGGACTCATTACTCTGACCTTTAAACTTCCGTGGCCTTTTTATTTATAACATTCATGCTGGAAATAAGGCCAATATGCTCATCCTGCATATACTCTATTAGTTGGGATATTTCATTTAACACCATCCTCTTGTGACCTTTTTAACCTTTAAATTCAATGTCCAGTACATTGCCACATGTCTTATTTTTTTCCTCAAAAATGAAAGCTCTAGAAAGGAAATAAGATTTTTTTTTCCTTTTTAGAGAGGCAGCATGGGGGAGGGGCAAAAGGAGAGGGAGACAGAATCTTGAATATTAACCCGGCTCTATGAGCAGCACAGAGCCTGTTATGGGGCTTGAACTCACACTCTGAGATCATGACCTGAGCCAAAATCAAGAGTTGGCTGCTTAATAGACCAAGCTACCCAGGCAGCTCAACATCACTTTTCTAATAAGGAATGATATACAAAGAGCATGTCACCTATTTTGTTTGGTACCATTTTTGCTATTTTTTTTCCAAATAAGTAGAGGTAAAACTGAACATCTTGGCTCAATCTGCTTCTCAGCATGTTAAATTCTTATGTTTTACTTTATTTCTCAGGGGTTGGGTTATCAATAAATAACAATCTTATTTAGCTAAAATGCATAGGTACTTATGTATATAAGATCATTATGACATGTTCCTGAAGTGAGGACAGAGTTGTGAGAGAATTTTTGTAGCAATGTTCCTTTTTGGTACTGAATATGCAAAAACATAAATATTCCCGAAAACAAAGTGGTGTAGTAGAAATGACATTCAAATAGGGATCACAAGGCTTGAGTGATAATCTTGGCTTTGCTGCCAATTAACAATGGGAACTTGAACAAACTTTCACCTTTTCATCTTTAAGTCCAATTATTTTCACTTTTGAAATCATCAAATGAATACAGATTAATGTTCTAATTTTAAGGTGCTAAGACACTATACAATACAAATTTTTTTCCCAAAACTTATTTATGTTAATATGTAACTAAAGATTTGGTTTCTAAAACTATCTTCCAGTTGGCAACATAAAACTATTGCTAGACAACAATAGAGATGTCAAGTTGTTTAATTTAGTTAGAAAGGGATACGTATATAATGAAAACTAGCTAAGTAAGACCTTAGTTAACTAAGAACACAGACATGAGGTGAAATTATAAAATCTTTGGGCTAGGGTGAAAATAAAAATACACAGAATTTCTCATTTTATAGTGTAGATATGAACATTACCTTCAAAGTGCTTAGGTAGATGATATCCTGGCAAAGATAGCTGTGTTAAACATCAGTTAAAGACAATTAGTCCAGAAGCTAGTTTCCCATACTGCTACTACCAACTGGTAAATAGAGCAAGTATTAAAACCTAAGTTATACATTCACTGACTCAAGATCTTATGGATCAGGGAAAATCTTTTGACATTAAGTCAATAGTATGTTAGTAGATGTCTAACGACCAAGTCTCCTGGGGAAGGAGGGACTTATTTGAATACTCCCATCATATTTAATTTCAAGTTATCAACAGAGAATCATTAAATACGGAGTTGAGAGTGCACCATGGTATAGTCATTCCACTATTCAGATACAATAGAGTTAAAATATATCAACATCGGGGCGCCTGGGTGGCTCAGTGGGTTAAAGCCTCTGCCTTCCGCTCAGGTCATGATCTCAGGGTCCTGGGATGGAGTCCCGCATCGGTCTCTCTGCTCAGTGGAAAGCCTGCTTCCTCCTCTCTCTCTGCCTGCCTCTCTGCCTACTTGTGATCTCTGTCTGTCAAATAAATAAATAAAATTTTTTAAAAAATCAACATCATAGATAATAGTGAAATTTAGTAAAATAATTAAGCAGTTATGATGTCAGATAATCCATTACCTTTGTTTGCAATATAATTACAGTTTGTTAGCATAATTTAATTTTTAAACTAAAAATTCCTGAAAATTTAACAGCCTTTGTAAGCCTGTATGAGCCATCGCTAAGCATCACGGAGTCAAGTGTTAAACATTAGTGTATCCCAAGTGTGTAAGAGAGAGAAGGTTCTTACCAGTGCCCACACTCTAACTCCTTATTTTTTCTTATTTTTGAAGGCATTAGTTTATATAATTTTTTTTTTAATTAGAGAGTCCTGTGTTTGTGTTAAACCATACAACATGAGGGATCAAGTTGTTAAAGCTCTAGAAATCAATCCTGAACACATGGCTCACAACACCACCTAATGGCAAGCTTTGGAATTGCAGATGCCAAGCCCTTCTCTTTTCCTATGTACTTCATAATCAATAGGGGAGTTAAACACACTCTAACTACAGACATGTCCAGGACCCACTCCAGAAGAACTAACTCAGATTATCTGACTTACTTTTTGAATATCCTCTCAGCTAGTTTAAATTCATTTATTGAACCAAGTTTAAAAACCACTGGCAATATCCTGAAACTAATGTAAGAGTGTATGTCCACTATACTTCAGTTGGGAAAAAAAAGAAAAAAAATTACAGACAAATGAAAAATAAGTTGTACCTTGTAGTTCTATTTTCAAGTTTATATATTATGAAAATTTTCAAAGTTATGTGAGATTAAAAACAAAATGATGGGGGCGCCTGGGTGGCTCAGTGGGTTGGGGCCTCTGCCTTCGGCTCTGGTCATGATCCCAGGGTCCTGGGATCGAGCCCCACATCGGGCTCTCTGCTCACCAGGGAGCCTGCTTCCTCCTCCCTCTCTGCCTGCCTCTCTGCCTACTTCTGCTGTCTGTTAAATAAATGGATAAAATCTTTGAAAAAAAAAAAACAAAACAAAATGATGAACCCACAGGTACCTGCTGCCCAACTTTAACAATTAGCCACATTTTCCTAATCTTGTTTCATCTTCTCCTGTTGCAACTTAAAAAAAAAAATCTGGAAGTTTGCCAAAGCAAAATCCACACATCATATTATTTCAAATGAAAATACTTCAGCATGTGCCTGGAATTGCTCTTTGAAAATACAATCTAGAGTAGAGACAATGAATGCAGAAAATTATTCATCAAATCCTCATTATCTGACTGGATATGATGGCAGATGCCGGGGATATAAAAAATCTTAGTGTTGGTTTTATGACTTGGTCTTAACACGAAGCCAAGAAGATAATGGAGTAAGTTTGATCATGGTTTATCCTTGAAATATAAACAGTACTTTTTTTCCTAACCTTTCCATTATCTGATGAATCCCTCTCCATTTTGTATACCTCAAAGATCACCTGATTCAGTTCTTCCCTGCCAGGGGACCTGAGCCTATGTTAGGGGACCAGCCTTTGCAGGCTCACAGTTCTTAATGCACACTGGACCTCAAGTACCTACCAACCTGCATTCAAATTGTGATGCAACCATTATTCTTCCTTCCCTAAAATCTGTAATATTGCAGTCCATACTTTTTTCAGCTTTACATTTCTAGACCTTAAACCCAGTATCAGAATCATAGTGGGGTCACAATAATATTTGTTAAATGAATAATGAGTCTGTGAATTATCGGTTCTGGCAGATTCTAAGTGTATACATCAAAGACAGAACAAGAAAATAACCAAGTCTGAAAATCTGAAAATAGGAAGATGTACAATAAATGGCAAAAATTTTATCATCTTCTGCTTCCATAAATCCTCACCCCCATGACTGGTGGGTTGCATGACAAGAAAAAAAAAGGCATTTGGATAATTTTAACTGTTTCATTATAGGAATGATACTGGTGGAGAAAAGTAAACAATCACACTCTAAAGAATTGCAGAGAAAAATATTAGCAATAGAAAAGGACCCAAAACCTGCAGGTCCTTTATTGCTTCCCTATGAATGCTTAAGCACAGGCAATAATTATATATTATTTTTAATAATTGGTATTCAATGAGACAATGCTTTTCTCAAATCTATCTCAAATTTGTGGTAGAGCAGATTCATACAATATTAACATGTGTTAAAATCTTTTTATACCTTTTGTTAACTAAAACCTTTGAGATCCTACAGTTATTTAAATTATTTAATCTTAGAAACTGTTATATCTTTTTATTGAATTGTTCACTTACCTACTTTATTTTTTACATATTTTAATTTCATGACTGAGAAATTAAAATTTTATTTGACAACAATTAGCAACTCAAAGTATAATTAAAATATCACTTGCTATGCATCTAGACAAAACAAGCACACAGATGCTCACTTTATAGTCTGTTTCTATTAGGATACCACTTAATTGTGGCACTATTCCAAAAAATATAAGAGCAGAAAATAAGTAAAGAACTCGTGACAACTATAATACTAACAATTGCAACTTCCTCATTTCTCAATAAAATGTGATTACTAAACAAATAATTATTAAACTGCTCAATACAGTCCACTGTGCCAAATGAATTATCAAGAACCTTTTATCATGACTTTTATTAGAGTTGTCAGTCTGGATTTTAAACATGAAAATAACAATGGTAAAGATACAGGCACTGCTCTAAAATATGCTGGCATGAATCACTATGAATTTGGGAAGATGTTCATTTTCATAACAATGCAATTCTTATGAATAGGGACCGAGGCAGTAGGGTAGAAAAATTACTTAGAAAGTACTAAGTTTAAAAAAAATAAGTTAAGAAAAGACATCTCTCTCACATGTAGTACATTACAAAATATATTTGTAAAATAAAGGGCCAATTCTTAGTTGGAAATTATTTTTATTCCAACTCCGGAGAATTTATAATCATTCTCATGGTCATGTGCCACAAAATTAACTGCAACTAAAGTACACATACATGTAAAAAATTACAAATCCTGTTGCTGACCATATATTGAATAGTCTTCAAAACGGAGCACAACAGTAGAAAATATGTTTTATTGTCATCAATCTGATTTTAGTTACTAAGGCAGAATTGTCCAACTCAGTGGACTAGAGCTTTATAACATAGCTTTAGAGTGCCTTAAATCTAAGTCCACTCTTATTTTTAAAGTATAAGAATAGTAACCAAACTTATCAACTATCCCACTTAAAAACCTTCTTCGACTCAATGGTTCTCCATGTTTTGATAAAAATGAGCTTGCTGCTCATAATTTCAAAGAACTTTGAATTAACCAGAGAGGAAAAATGCTTAAGAGACCAGGATATACTGACAAAAATCTCAGAGTGTTGCTGGCAAGGGTCAAATTTATACCTTCCTTACCCGCATTACACCAATGAGAGAACTGAATGAGGCTCAGCCAAAACTTGCCAAAAATTCTCACAGTCAGGGATTGGTGGAGCTAAGATCCAAACTCAGGTCAAAGTAATTCTAAAGCTAATCTTTTAGCTGGGTCTGAGACTCACTTATTTCTGGAACAGCTACAAATCTGGCTTTGTCTCTTAAATTCAACACCAACTGAAGGCTGCTTTAAGACAAGATGCTCTTGTTTCCTTCTGTAGTGCCTTTAGTCCATAAATCAAACACTCAAAGAGACCTATTTTTTTTAAATTCAGTTAGCCAACCACTCTGGAAAACAGTATGGAGGTTCCTCAAGATGTTAAAAATGGGGCTATCCTATGGCCCAGCAATTGCACTACTGGGTATTTATCCCAAAGATACAGATGTGGTGAAAAGAAGGGACACATGCACCCCAATGTTCATAGCAGCAATGTCCACAATAGCCAAATGGTGGAAGGAGCCAAGATGCCCTTCAGCAGATGAATGGATAAAGATGTGGTACATACATACAATGGAATATTACTCAGCCATCAGAAAGGGTGAACACCTACCATTTACATTGACATGGATAGAACTGAAAGGGATTAGGCTAAGTGAAATAAGTCAAGCAGAGAAAGTCAATTATCATATGCTTTCATTCATATGTGGAATATAAGGAATAGCACAGAGGAAGGGAGGGAAAACTGAATGGGAAGAAGTCAAAGAGGGAGACAAACCATGAGAGACTCTTGACTCTGAGACCTAAATATTTTAGAACGGGAGTAAGGATATCATTAATAGGGCTGCTATTCAGAAATGCTACTGCAGCTGCTGCCACCTAGCCTTGAGTACTCTCTTCTTAAAGATTGCAGTCTTGGAACAATATGATACTTCTTTGGTTCCTTTATAAACTCTTTTGCAGACAGTGTCTCAGTCTTTGCATCAAAAATATTTTGAGCCATTCAGTACCCAAACATTTTCCTAGAAAGAAGAAGTAGGCTCCTCATCTTGTTCTTGGAAAACATGTATTTATTTTTCTGATAACAGCAATAATAAGTGGAGAGTGTTCTTATTGACTATAACTCAGTGGGAATATTTTAAGTGGTGTGGTGTTTTTAACATTTAAATATATGTTATTTTCAAAATTCCACTGTCTCTTCTCCTTCCAATCCATTATCCCTTTTCAAAATGATGTTATTTGTTTTATGTTTACTCTATAAACACATAAATAAAAATGGTAAATGTGGCTTTTCTTCACTCTCTTTTGAGCTAATATTACTGAAGATTTCTTCCTACTCCCCTTAGCAATATTTTCTCTTGTTCTTATTAAACTTTACTTGCCTAGTTTAGTTGCTTTTACTTTTCTTTGCCTTATTGTATTTCCATCTACATGGGTCAAAAGGAATTTCTTAAACTTCTGTTTCCTCTAACACAAAACGTTTTCTTAGTAACTTAGTTAACTCCCCTAGATTGTACCTTTGGACATGACTGTAACATTAAACAACTTAGGGTACATGAGATGGTACTGCACTCAGAGTCAACATATGGTCACCCATTCCAATGGGTTCTCAACACTAATGAGCAATAATATTGCTGTCAAGCTTATACAGTGGACCATTATTGTCCACTAGCTTCTCTCTGAAATTCCATCTGTTTTTTTTTTTTCGGCTTTAGTGGCTATTTTCATGTTGCAGTTCTTGAAGGTTTTGTCTGTATCCATCCTCTCTTCTGTCTACACTCTCCCCTTATTGTACCCATTCACATAATTTCACATAATTCACATAATAGCATTTTTTTGTCTATGACTCTCATATTTGTATGTAGATCACAGGCATTTATTCCATGTTCCATGTGGATGTTCCACCAGTATTTTAAATTTAACATTTACAAATCTGGGAATACCTCTGTCTCCAAGTTTATTTCTCCTTTTCTGTTGCCCATTTCTGTATTATGTAATATGATCAGGCATCATCCTTGCCACTTCTTTCTCCCTCAACTCTACTACTGAATTCATCACATCCTGCTGGTAATTCTTCCACTAAAATGCATATCCCCAAAATGTGTGCTTACTACCATTTCCATTGTCATACAAGCCATGCATCACCTGGTCTATGGAATGGTGCCCTACATGGTTAATCTGTTTCCATGAAGTTCTCCTCCAATATACTACCTTTAGCAAAAACAGTGATTACATCACCTCCCTGTGTGAAACTTTTAATGGCTTTCCACTGTGCTTTAATACAATTTATAACCTCTCTGTAGCTATAAGGACATATGCAACCTAGTCCTTGCCACACATTGGCTTTCTTTCAGATCTTTGAACATTCCAAGCTTCTTCCCAACATGTCCAGATTTTGTTTATATGGTAGCCTCACATCCTCCTCTCAGTTGCAGGTCTCTGCTTAAATATATTTGCTCATTGAGATCTCTTCTCATCCTCTAGATTATACCATGCTTTCTTGTTAAAATCTCTCATAGCTCCTAGTTTCCAATAATAGCAATTACTGAATCTTACAAATATACATTTACATGCATGGCTCCTGCCTTAAATATGTCTCCCCCATTAACTATAAGCTGTAAGAAGGCAAAAGCAAAGTCTGGTCTGTTAGGTAGGGTTCTTGGGAAAAATCAGAAGTTAATTATAGTTTGTTAAATAAATGAAAGAAAAGATAGATGAAAAGTAAAAAGGGGATAGTGTCATTACTTACTAGTGCCTAGCATATGCCTAATAATTGAAACTTGATTTTTATGTATTTCTTGATGGACTAATGACTGATAAACAGTTAGAGAAGTGAAGGAAAACAGTTGTACCTACCATCTTCCAGATACCATGGTGGGTTTTGAAGCTACAAAGCTAAAACACACTGTCCAGGTATTTAAGAGTGAGTTTACAGGCAAATTTAAGAGATTATATGTGACTCCAAAAAAAGGTAGATAAAGAAAAGAAATGATTAATCACTAACCCTGACCTTCATTTGAATGGAAAATTGAAGAGGCTAAGGTTCTTAAGAGCTTATGACTGAACTTCATCAAGCCAGAGACAATAGAAGTTGTTTACTACATGGTGACTTAACTGACTGAGAGGGCTTCTCTCTCAGCAGGGAGTGTAAGTCAAGCCCTACAGGTGTAGGGCCAAAAAACATTCAGCTATTCAAATTTATTGAGGATACAAAGATATATATGGTCAGTGACAGAACTTGGTTGGGTAGCAGAATGTGCTAAGCCTAAGAGTCCTGGAAGCTTTCAGGAATGATACACTTTATGAGAATCACACACACTTGATATGTCCAGCTCTTTGTTTTATCATCCTTACTCACCTGTGTCTGTGTCTACTTTTTCTTTTTTAATATTATACTTATATATTTGAGAGAGAGAGATCATGAGAGAGGAGAGGGGCAGAGGGAGAAGCAGACTCCCTGCCGAGCAGGGAGCTTGATGTGGGACTCAGTCCTGGGACTCCAGGATCATGACCTGAGCCAAAGGCAGTTGCTTAGCCAACTGAGCCACCCAGGTGCCCCTCTGCTCTTCTTTTAATTGCCCTTGGGGAATTATTCATTTTTTATACCAATCTAAAATTGATTTTATCTCATATAATTTTCTCTCCTCTGTGTTATTATTATTCATTCTCATCTCCTTTCTGTTTATATGTAAAACTGAAAACTTTTCTGCAAAGGATTTTCTTAGAGTTTATATACTCTCCTTAAGATGTGTAGAATGTCATATTGTGTAGTAGTATGATAAAGGCAAAAACTTGTTGAAAAGGGAAAGGAGGACATATAGGTTCATTCCCCTGCTAATTACATGTATTGAGTATCTATTATTTGCCAAACAATGAGTCAAGTATTGAAGATACAGTCATAACTCTCGAGGAGCTCACAGTGTGTGTATCTATCTATATATCTATATGTATCTATCTATGTATCTATGTATCTATGTATCTATCTATCTATCTATCTATCTATATGTGTGGGTATGTATAGAGTCTGGGAGGGAAGGGATGGAAGGAACAGGAGTTGCATAAATAGGTAAGTATAGAATAACATGATTCATGTTATGGAGGTTGTACATGCCCAGGATAGAAATGGAAATTGGTGGATACTCACCAACGATACTCAACATTACATTGTAGTGAATTATGCTACTATCCTAACTGTATCAAGTATAATAAGAGTGACTTCATTTACTGATCATTAATATGATTATAGATGGTGGTTGGCAATTTAGGCCCATGGGGTTTTTTGCAATTGTGGGAAAATAATAAAAAAACAAAGAATTTACCATTTAACCATATAGTTCAATACACTAAGTACATTCATAATGATGTCTAACTATCACCATTATTCATTATCAGAATTATTTCATCTTCTCAAACTAAAACTTCGTATGCATTAAACAACTTCCCATCTCTCCCTAGCCCCCAGTCCTAGCAAACACCATTCTACTTTTTTTATGAATTTGATTATTCTTGATACCTTAAATAAATGCAGTCATATAATACTTTTACTTTTCTTTTTGGCTTTTTCACTGAGCATAATGTCTTCACGCTCCATTCACTGTTATAGTATGGTCAAAACCTAATTTACTTTTAAAGGTGAATTATATTCCTTTATAAGGATACACCATACTTTGTTCATGCATTCAGCTGTCAATGGACATTAGGATTGTTTCCAGCTTTGGGCTATTGCAAATAATGCTGCACTGAACATGGGTGTACAAATAATTGTTTGAGTTCCTCCTTTCAGTTATTTTGTGTATGTGTATATATATATATATATATATATATATATATATGCTCATAAGTAAAATGACTTGTTCAAAGTGAATTCTATATTTAATTGTTTCAGAAGCTGGGCCAGTTTGTAAAAACAAAGTTTTATTACAAAAAATCACATTTATTCATTTATGTATTGACTATGGTAGTTTGTGCACAAAATTGGCAGAGTTAAATAGCCATGACAGAGACTATATGACCCACAAAGACTAAATTTTTATTAATTGTCACTTAATGGAAAAAAAATTGTTGACTCATATTACAGAAAATTGTGCTACCAATTCCTTGCTTTCACAGAGAATGCAAGTCTTTAAAAAGTTAAAAGATCTCTCACATAGGGAGCTAGAAAGAACAGAAGTTATTCTCAGCCTATAGATGAGAAACCAGGAAGAGAATGTCACACGGAAGTCACAATCTCAAATGAAATTAATCCAATATTAATATCCAGACTCAACTTTTCCAGGTAAATCTTGCTTTCTCATCAGAGAATTACCAAGTCCAATCACTACTTTATACATTGGATAGAAAATCCAGGTATAAATTTTCTATATCAGTTCAATGTTGTACGTTTCCTTTACTGAAGATGAGGGTAGGAAAACTGATTCAAGTGAAAGTACCTGAGTCTGGAGAGGCTGAGCTATATAATTGTGAAATAATTTGGCCTCCAAATACTTAGCTATGAAATATATCAGATCTATGTATTATGTATGACTGAAAATACACTACCTTTGGAATGCTAAACACCAGAGTAAAAGACCCCTTTTTGCTGTTTTGAACATAGCCATAGGTAAGATCATAGAAGAGCCACAATATAAATAAACAGGAAAAAAACTGATTCAGAAATGGATCTCAGGTACCAAATAGCCAAAATAATTCAATGGAATTATTTTACTGTACTACAAATTGTGTGTTCACATGGCATCATGTAAGATATAACTAAGAGTTTGTTTTAAATTATTACAGATAGAACTAGTTGGAAACTAAAGGCTTATATATCTTATCTACAATATTAAAGAGGATTTAGGATACACTTAAGATAACATAGTAAATCTTGTTTGTTTTGCCAATGTAGCTTTACTTAGCTTTAAAATCCTATTGCTTAATAGAAAAATTCAATTTCAAATAGCACAGGAAATCTTTCATTAAAATTAAAGCTATTTAAATTCTACCCAGCCATATCACATAATAACTAATATTTTCAGCTCTCACCCAAGAGTGTGAAACAATTTTGAGGATTTATTTTTTACATTCAACACATATCCATGCTAACTTTTCTGTAAAACACCTTCTGTAGAATGCATTCTATGTAAATATGACATTTTGTGTCATTTATTGCTATATTATAAATTTTCTGTGACTATGCATATAATTCACTAATCATAAAATATATGAATTATAAAATAAGTCATATAAAATTCACATAAATTCATAAAATTCACAAAATTCATATAAATATATGAATTATAAAATATATGAAATATAAAGTTTTATTTAAATATATATAAAATTGTTACATTTTACTTGAAAATAACTTTAACACAATTGTATAGTATTAAATTTATGGTCACATTGACCACAATGTCAACAAAACATAAAGTGACACAGAATAGTGTAAGAAATTTGCTATCTGCCTAAAAAACTAATCAACATGTTTTTATTGAATACCCTCCATGTACTTTCTGTTGGGCATGAGTTTCAAAGAAAATATTACTACTCTGGCCTCAGAGATTGTTCTGTGCTTTTGATATTATGGGGAGTCAAAATAAATTAATACTCTTGATTATTGTCCCATTAGAATTTATATCATAATCGGAATAAGGAGTAGTTATAAGTTATCATAATAGGAGCCAGTATCAGTAAGTGGAATATAAAGCTCCAGGTGAACAAAGGAGTTGGAAATCATCTCCTAATGAGTTGATTAAGAAAGCCTTGATAGAAAAGGTAGGAATTGGGTGCCCGGGTGGCTCAGTGGGTTAAAGCCTCTGCCTTCAGCTCAAGTCATGATCCCAGAGTCCTGGGATCGAGCTCCGCATGGGGCTCTCTGCTCAGCAGGAAGCCTGCTTCCCTTCCTCTCTCTCTGCCTGCCTCTCTGCCTACTTGTGATCTCTGTCTGTCAAATAAATAAAATCTTAAAAAAAGAAAAGGTAGGAATTGAGTGGGACACTGAAGGATCATTTATTGGATATACTTTTTCCTTTTTAAAATGTCCAATGTTCCTTCTGTGGTGGAGGAAATTAGTGCTTACTGAATTTCGCAGGATCCCCTTATGTTTCCCACACTCCCTTGAGATTGCATTGGGACTAATATGACTGAATCCTGAGAAGTAGGAGTGTGAGGAAAGTCATGCCTAACTTCTGGTTTGAGGCACTACATCAGTGTCCATTCTTCAGTTCTACTTTGGCAATGGCTCTGAAATTTACATTGTGAGAAGGGAAAACCAGAGATGGAAGCATTTTAGGTCCCTGAGTCACTGTATGGAAGACAGTTGTCTGTTTATATGAGCAAAAAAATAAGCATTTAAATCACTGAGACTTAAGGTATAGTTTATTGTGGCAGCTATTATTAATTGCTCTAACTAGCTCAACTTTTCGGTTAGAGGTACTCTGCTTTTTCTTTGTAATGTTCATTCATTACATATAATTGGGTGGGTGGGGGACTTTTAACCATAGCCCTCTGCAAATTCTATAAAGGGGAAAATGACCTAGTTTAGGCTAATTAGACTAGGAACTAGAACCTAGCAGTAAGAGAAACAGGGAGAGGAGAGATTTAGAGCTAAGCCATTTTGATATCAGCATCCATAAAAATAACTTTCCATGAGCTCTGAGTTTTCAGTATCTTCTTTCATGGCCATGGCTGCTGTTATCTTTACTTTCTGTGAATTTTCCAATATTTCCCCCACCAGATTTAATTTCACTTAGTATAAATGAAGACTGTTACTGGTTCTTATAACCAAAGTTTCTTAATGGCTATAGGTGGGAAGGATTTGTATATGTAAAATCATATTCCAAAGGAATGTATAATAAGGGCACTTTAGATAAAAATAACTCCAGGTAGCTGTAGAGTTCATGAAATTGTTAAAGAAGCTATGTTAGTATTGTGAATCTTAGGCTATGAATGTTAGATGTTAGCCTCTGGGCTAAGGGGTTATAAATTCAAATGCCTTCAGGGGACATGCAGGACATAAAAAATTGTTAAGCTCTTATGAGATTTAAGGAAATAAGTGCTAAATTGGTTATACTGACCAGTCCAAACCTTACCCTGTTTCAGTGCATTTTAAAGCTCCCTGCAGGCAATTAAAAGCAACAGGCAATGTATATCCCCCAGCTCCCTTGTCTCGAGGGGCTACCAGTTTGAAACCAAGGCAAATAATGGAGAAGCACTGAAGGTTTCTTTGCTGGATAATGTGAAGCAGGTAGTCCTCCTTTAGAAAGATTAATTTGTCAAAATAGACAGGGGTTTGGGTAGGGAGAGATCTCTTACAAGGAATTTATTGACTTGAAATTGATGTCAAGAAGAATGAAAAGAAAAAAAAAGAAGAATGAAAAGAAAGTGAGGACATGAAAACAGTTGCAAAGGAAGAGTCTACAAAGCTTGGTAAATGCTGAGATGTGAAATCAAAGTACATTGAAGAATAAAGAGGGGGCATGAAATGTATTTGCCTGAGGGTCTTATAAGAAATAATGGTGGTATCTTCATGGAATTGGGAAGCCTCATTAAGGTACAGGTGTTTTTAAGTGCAGAAAACAGAAGTACATGCCTTCCTTAGATATCATCTAAATAACATCATGAAAATTTCTATCAATATTCTTAAAAATTCATTATACACAACAGCAACCATTTTGTATTCATTGCTTATTCATCTTAATGCTATATTTCCAGAACAAAATATAGGATATGTCTTTTTTTATTTAAGCTTTTTTTATTTAAACATATAATGTAACCCCACCACCCTCTTCCAACCCCTCTCAGGATATAAGTCTTTAAAGAAAACTCAAGAAAGAGATATGGTGAATAGCTGGCATGAGATAACAGAGAATCTTTTGCAGAATGTCAGCTATTAGGGACACTGTCATGCTTTGGAAGAATAACTGTCATTAAATTTTAGGACATGAAAGCACATTTTGTTATCAATCTTACTAGATTCATCCACCATGTCAAAATAATGTGAACACATGCCAATAGAAATTACATTTTACTACTGTTACTGTCAGGAACTTGGCAAAATTTGGTGTCTTATTTTGTAAATTCATTAAAATGACACAATTAACATATATGGAATTAACTAGATGTTAATTTTTGGGGGGTCACTTTTCCCTAAATGAAATTGCCAAGAAAACTCTTTCTTTAGAATGAAAGAGAACATTTTTCATGAAAACTTCAACTGATTGTTACTACCTAATAATGTGAAATGCATGTCTTAGCCCCGGAACACAAATGAAAGAAGAGAAAAAATTCCCCTACAAGAAGTCCACTCAGGATGTTGAGTGGTAGCAGAAATCTTCCATGTAATGATAAACATAGGGCAACAAGGTCCATTAACTGAAATCATTCTTCCTTGCCCTCCTATCTACTCTACACTATCTCTTAGGTATTCATTGCAAAAATAATTTTATATATTAGACATTCAGAGGAAGAAAAGTAAATGAAGCTTACTTCCAAACTATCCTCATACAGTCTAAGAGACTACTGCTTTCAGCAGAATAAAAAGTGAATGAAAATCCATTGTCTGTAGATTTCTTTAATGTAGAGAAACAACACATGTATGTAAAAAAGGCAGTAAGTATAATCAGTCCATTTTACTCTCTAAGTTTCCTCACTAAGGCTAAACTGCATTTTCTTTTGTCGTTTTGTCTCCAAATTCCATTATCTCATTAATAACAGAACATTTGTGAGATAAATGTTTTAAATTCTGTCTTTTTGCCACCTTTGAAACAAAGATTTAGACATCATGGGCAGAAATGTTATCATGAAAATCATGTAGAGGGCTATTGCACGAAAAACATTATATGTTATTATATTTTCTAATATTCACAGTTATCCCCCATAAAGCAGTTTTTGGAAAATATCATTGATAAAAGACATCTCTTATGACTACAGTGCTTTGAAGCAAAAGCAGATATACTAAAGCACTGCACAGATAAGGAATCAGATTTTATGGCCAATAATGAGAGTGATAAGGGTAGTCTTCATAAATGATTTATTTCTTAGTTCCTTTTCTTTATTTATGATATAACATCAAGAAAACACATGGCCCTGTCCCGCCAATAAATGGTTGTATAAAAATAATTATTAAATTATTATAATACAATAATTGGTTACACCTTTGATGACTGATGTAAGTCACCAAATCCAAAGGGTCCATGAAGCAGTCTATATTGCGACTAATGAAAACCTAAATGTTCCCCTTTAGCTATATTGTGATCTTTTTTCTTGCTGTGCACAAAATCCTGAAAAAATAGAACTGGAAGTAATTCCAATGCTTTTAAATGCAACTTATAATTTAATTTCCTTTGTGACCTTTGAAATAACAGTCATAAAATTCTAGCTTTCCTAATTCACCATATTTTTCACAGGTATTTCCTTACTAAGAAACAAAACAAAACAAAAAAAACCTTCATACAAATTGCAGTCCTCTTTCTTCCCAATCAATGAAGGATTTTCATTTATCTTATTTTCTTCTTCATTTATCTTATTTGCACTTATCTTATTTTCTGTGTTCTTCAAACTTAAAATACTTCCAGCCTTGTACATGTCTCCCTGAAACTTTCTTCTTTCTACATTTCAAAAGTTTTGCTCTTTCTTTTTCTGTCATCTAGTAAGTCTTCTAGATCTCTAATCATTCTCATTATTCTTCATGTTACCACTCATAAACCAAATGATTTTCATGTGGCAAAGAATTCTGATCATGAAGTAAAATTAACTAATGAGTAAAATTTGTCTTCATTCATCTCTAGTGAGAACTAATTTACTCTTGGGTTTCTAGAGACATCCAAAGAATTGTGTTTTTGATCTTCCAGAACTTTAACTTTGGAAATGTCAGAATGAGTAAAGAATGTCTAACCAACACCATGAATGTAGTCTGCTTATCCAAACAAGGAATAGAAGCCTTCAAGAAATCTGCAACCATAATAAAGTAAGCATGATTTTAATTTGTCCTTTGATGCTAGATAACTTGCAGAAGACTTGGAATAAACTGAGAATACAACTAAAATTTTCCTGAATTCACTTTTTAAAAAAATTCTCCCAAATAATTTATTTATTGGTGATAGAAAATTCAAGTCTTTCATGCCATTCATAAATTTGACTTAAGCAGGACTGTGTCTATGACCTTTAATTTTTAGTTCTAATTTTGTCTCTAACTGGTATGAATCCCACTTAAAAAAAAAACTAAGTCCTTATTAAAATCTTAGCATAAGAATCAATAATTCAAATACCTGACCACAGTTAGAAATGACAAAGGTAATGACAAATGGCAAAGGTAAACATGAGTAAAAGAGTAAACAAACAAAAAAAACAAAAAAAAACAAGCGAATGAGGAAGAATGAGAAATACAGACATAAGCCTCAGCATGTTATTGGTTAGGGTAAGACACAATCCAGAGAATTGCAGATATCAGAAAAGTAGCACAAATATGCAGAAAAGTGAACAGCTGGGTAAGGAAGTATAGTGGGCCTTATTAAGTGGAATAAGACCACCCCTCCATAGTGTAGCAGATCCTGTTGACATTCACGCACTGTCTTCACTCTTGACACTCCAGTGTGACCTGGCCAATATCCAACAGCCACTGTTAACTGTACTTCTTAGTCTGAGGACTTTCTTTGAAGCAGAGAACACACTGCACCCAAAAGCAGGACACAATGAGCAGCCCTTAAAAATGACTAATAAGAACTGGAGTATAAACATCACAGTTCACATGCATGCCTTTTGCTTAAAGTGACTGAGACATACCTGTCTCGTACTCTTGCAGCCTTTCTCCATGGAATTAAGCTTCAGTCCCCCACGGTAGTGACTGGCTAGCTAATATTCCACAGAAACTACTTTCCCTTCCATTGCTTACCACCACACTACTGTACCACAGCTTCCGGAATCACCTCCGGAATAAACAACCTGAACTCAAATCTTTGTCTCAGGATTTGCTTTAGAAGAAACCCAAACCAACACTCATAACCTCAAATTTTTTATTAACACCAAAATCAATCCTTAGCCATGGCTACTCTGACCTGATAGATGGCCTTAAGAAAAAAATACTTAACTGAACTGGAAAATCAATTCATGCTTTAAAAAAAAGTGTAGCCTGTATGCTTTTTAAGACAGTGTAAGTGTAATGGGATGTACAGTGACCTAGTAGAAGGAAAGAGAGAATATTCAATAACTCATTAAATACCAACTAACGTTATGATTCAAAGAATAGGTCTTTAAGAAATTTGAATCCTAATGTAATTAAAAATAATTTCCAATCATTGGATTCTATATAAGTATACAAAAACTAGTTATTACCAGAAGGGCATATCTAATCACAAATAGACTTTTATTTTTCTCATAATATTAAGCCTCTGAAATATAAATTTGATAGAGTCCATTCCATGCAATTTAACTCTGTGGATTTTTCTTTTATTTGTGAGGAAAGCGTTTCCGTTTTAGAAATTTTGGCTTGGATTACAAAATGCTTTATTATGTGCATTGCAAACCTACTTATTTACCACAGCTAGACAGAGACTCCTTCTTACTTTGTCATGCAGCTGCTTGTTTTTAAACAAATTTTGCCAAGAGACATAAACCAGATGGCCTTCTTCAAGGGTATACTGTGAGCCGTGATAGTCAGCTTATGGTAGTTTCAAGCAGCAGACAGCTGGGTATGGAAAGTCATGATGCTATTTGGAAATCCAACTTCCAAGTGTGCCGAAGCACAAGGAGACACTCAAGTTGGTAAATAAAACTGTGATTCCAAGTTTGTTTCAGTATTCTATTTTTTTCAAGGGTCTTTAAATTTCTGCTTCATAATATTAAAAGAGGGTGGGTTTTTTTGCAAAATAAAAGCTACCCAAACTATTGGATTAGAGATGAAACTTGTCAAAAAAGTGGATTCAGGATACATTTTCAAGTGGAATCAACAAGTTGGGTATTCTCAGAAAATTATATGCACACCATCAAAAACGCTTAATGGATGCTATAATAATCTACTAGACTAGTGCAGTATTTTAAATTTTTATTCCTAATTCTATTCTATAGTAGAATTATGTACCATCATTCTTGGAATGGCTTCATGGTGAGCAGTATTTATTCCTCTACTAGAAGTTGGGCTTGCCATGTAACTTGCTTTGACCATTGGATGTAAATGGAAGAGATAGCATGTCAGTTCTAAGTCAAGGTCTTTAAAACATCACATGTTTCCACTTGCCCTTTTGAGGGTTCTGAAATCTGACATGGAAGAATATGCCCCAAGTATCTACTGCCCTTCCAGCCTGGTCCCAGAATGAAATAAATAGGTCAGATGTATTCATTCAACTTATAGTCCCAAAGGCTGAAGTAGAGTTGACTCAAAGTAGCCCCTGAAGTAGAGCTGACTCAAAGTAGATAGGAACATGAGAATAATGATTTATTGTTAACTCGGGTGTATCTGTTAGACACAATTATTGCAGTAGCAACTGACCCATACTGGCAAACTTTAGTAAGGGCCCAGAGGACAGTTACCTTGGGTCACTCCTATGTTACTGGAAGATAGGGAAAAAGGTACAAGACAAATGTGAAGTTGCATCTATGTCCTAATTGTGGTGCTACTACTTTGTGCAAGGTACCCATAAAAATTGTATCTCTGATTACCTCAGAATTACTTCAAAACAAAGGGCACAGAATAACAATCCTTAGTTTTTAGCATTATTGTTGAATATTAGGGAAAGACAAATAGAAAGAAAGAAAAAAAGAAAAATGCAAGAGAAACTAAGACAAAATTCACCATATATATATATATGTATATATATTAAATTTACTCAAATATACAAATATACAAATTATTCAAATATTAAGAATTTGAAAATGCCTATCTAGACTGTCACTTATTTTTCTAAGTATTTAACCATTTTGGGGAACCACAAAGAAATTTAAAATGTTTGTTTCAAGCAGAAATCTCTCAAAACCACATTTTTAGCTTGTAATGGGCAGCTCTCCCTTGAGGAAAATGACATTTTCAAGAAGAATTTAGACTGTCCATGGATAAACTAAAAACTAGTAAGAAAATAATTCTTGTGAAAATTGCCTTACAGGGGACGCCTGGGTGGCTCAGTTGGATAAGCAGCTGCCTTCGGCTCAGGTCATGATCCCAGCATCCTGGGATCGAGTCCCACATCGGGCTCCTTGCTCGGCAGGGAGCCTGCTTCTCCCTCTGCCTCTACCTACCACTCTGTCTGCCTGTGCTCTCTCTCTCTCTCTCTCTAACAAATAAATAAATAAAATCTTCAAAAAAATTGCCTTACAGGCAAGAATTTGCAATTGTCACAGAGTAAGCAGATTTTTAAGGTGTTTTAAGAATTTTATGATGGTAACAAATCCCCACCTCACACACACACACCCAGAATAGTAGAAGTTAAAACAAGCAAGTAAGTCAGCAAACAAAAAGTTTGTTGTCTTCCACCAGGAAGTTATGTTGACTTTAGTGGCTAACAGCTATATTTTTCCTTATGAGAGACTGTTTACTTTTCTCACATACCATAAAGAACATATCAAGACCTCATATTAATCATATATTGCTATATCCATACTTCAAAGTCATAATTCAGTATTATTATGGAAAACTGAAAGTAAATATGAGGAAATTTACACTACATAAATATTTGGTTGAATGAACTATAATGGGAATGAAGTTCTTATTAACCAAATAAACAAGAACCTTATTTTGAGTGATCAGTCTGTCATTTACATGTCAGGTCTCATCAATTAAAAAAAAAATTAATGTAGGGGTGCCTGGGTGGCTCAGTGGGTTAAAGCCCCTGCCTTCGGCTCCGATCATGATCCCGGGGTCCTGGGATCAAGCCCCGCATCCGGCTCTCTACTCGGCGGGGAGCCTGCTTCCTCCTCTCTCTCTGCCTGCCTCTCTGCCTACTTGTGATCTCTTTCTGTCAAATAAATAAATAAAATCTTTAAAAAAATAATGTATTCAGGAGCTACCACAACATTATACTGTGCTTGGCTTAGGGGTGACAGGAAGCGTATGGCACAGTTTCTGCTGCTCTATAGTAACAAAAACTCTGTTGGATGGTACAGAGTTGCACAGTGATGTAAGACATTTAAATTCATGGTAAGCACCAATAAGAAAACTATATAAACAGAGAGTTCTAGGAATACAGAGACTGGAATAATTGAGACCATCAAAGTATTCCAAATGGTAGCATTTGCACTCGGTCCTGAATGATGAGTAGGACTTTGCCAAAAAACAAGTTTCAGCGTTCCTCAATTACTTGAGGAGATCCTTTACCACTTGGTTTTGCCAAGCATCTTATAGAATCACAATCTATTTCTCTACAGATAATGGATATGAATATACTACCTTCAAAATATTAAACATCTCTTTAAAGCACCACGGTTTCAGATACAAGGGCTTTAAAAAGTTTTGATATGTATCCCTTTTACTGCTATTGAAGAATGATCTCTGGAAGGAAGAACATAATCGATAAGCACAAGAAATACAAGAAATCCTATGTGAAATGTATAAAAGACAAGGAATGTAGCAGATGAGAGTTCATAACTTGAGTAAAAAACAGGCTCTGGAATATTCTTCCTATGGATACTTGAGACAATGATTTATTCCCTCTAAATCTCAAGTGCCTCATCTATAAAAGAAGTTCTCCTGATGATGCAGTCTTATATATAAAACACTGAATGCATGCCTGGCACATAGGTGTGGCTAAAAAAAGTCTTGAATCTTACACAAGGCTCACCTCACATGCTCAGAAAAGGTGATGTCCTAAAATTTCAGTTCACTGTCATAATTTCTGCTTTGGTCTTAGATCCCTATTTTTTATTTTTTTTAAAGATTTTATTTATTTATTAGTTAGAGAGAGAGAGAGAGAGAGAGCGAGCACAGGCAGACAGAGAGGCAGGCAGAGGGAGAAGCAGGCTCCCTGCCAAGCAAGGAGCCCGATGTGAGGCTCGATCCCAGGATGCTGGGATCATGACCTGAGCCGAAGGTAGCTGCTTAAACAACTGCGCCACCCAGGCATCCCAGATTCCTATTTTTTAGTGGTCATTCTTGGTGTTAGTAATCTAAACTGCTATAATCTATGAATAACCCAACTACAGTCAAAGTCATGGAATATATACTCCAGGAACACTATGGCAACGAAGTTATGCATCTCTCTCCTTGGCTTAGCCATGGCTTTGATGGGAAAGAGGGGAAAAGTCAGATAAAAACTGACTAATGAGAAAATGTTTTGGGAACATGGAGGGACAGAACAAGCAGATATTGACAATTATGTAAAAGTATATGTTTATGTTAGCAGAATCAGGAAGCCAAAGTGAGATATTACCAAAATCAGAGTTCATAAAATGATAGGAGGAGGGGAAGGAGATAACTCTAGACTTAGCCACCCATTTTACATATTTCTTAGGGCTGCTTAAAAAACAAAACAAAATAGATTTCTGCAAAAACTGTTGAAGAGACTGTCAGTTCTCTTCAAATATTCATTTTCCTGCTTTTCCATAAGAGTACACTTTTTGGCAGAACATATAGCATTCAGAATAAACGTAACATTTCCCAACCTCCCATGAAGCTTGGATGGGGTCATGTGACTGACTTCTGGCCAATGGGGTATAACCAAAATGTTGCAGCTCCCAAAAACCTTTATTAATAGACAATTAGTATGCACACTTTGCCACTCTTCCCCCCTTCTCCCATCTTCCTTCTTGGAATGTAGAAGTGGTGGGAATGCCATCTTGCAACCTGTGAAGGAGAGTCCACCATGTGAGGATAGCTGAGCAGAAATCAGGAATGAGCAGAGCCATTATACCTGCCTTGACTGCATAACCCTACATTTTTAAGGAGAAAAAGAAATGCTTCTATCTTAGTGAAGCCAAAACAAACTCTAATTGATAAAGAGACTTTCTGGAAAGATTACATTTAGCACAGTTTTGCTTTCTTCCAAAACTTGTCTATTCCATTTAGAAGGGAAAAATGTATATTTAGAGAAGGGAAATGTGTGATATAACAAAGCCAAGAAACACACAACAAGTAAAGTTAAATAGTGGCCTTATTTCCAAAATGAGACTAGTTTCATAGTCATAAAATTGGTTTCTATATTAGAACACTTTCCCTTTGACAGTAATGAAAATACAAGTTTATTTAGATAACAAACAAGCCAACTATATCCCCTGTACACTGAAGAAATAGAATCATCTATGGAGAGGAATGGAAATGTGTGTAAACAGCTATCCTGGAAAACAAAAATGTTCAATTACTTTGAGAAAAAGATTCAGGATATCGATCTATGGTTAGTTCTAAGATTATATGAATTTTATATCTAGTCAATTTATTTGAAGCAAGTTTTAAACTAACCTTGATATGAACTATAAAGATTTATAAGAATCTGAAAATGTTGAAGATATAAGGCAAATGATCCTGTATGAAATGACTATTATAAAAAACAAATCACTCTGCAACTCTGGAGTGCTTTGAAATAGCAATAGGAACATACAGAAGAGAAGCTGATAGGTAGAAACAGACTTATATTTAATGCATTTCAAAAAGCCCCTTCCTTAAATAAATACAACAGATCTCCTTCATTCAATCCCTTTGCCAACTGTTGCCAACAAAGAAGAATTCAGAAGAGGTTATAAGTAAGCAAGGGAATATTATACAGTATGTTAACCAACTAGAATTTAAAGAAAAGCTTAAAAAAAGGAAATCTACAATCAAGGGCTAGTTTAGGTATCTAATTCAAATGGTACACAGTACTGAATGATTCATGTTTTAAACAGAGTTTCAAAATAACAATTATGAGATAAGGGTATAGTTTGTTGATAATTAGCTTGTTTTAATGAGACTGGTAAGTAGGAATGCATGGACATTAAATACCTCTGAACAGCAACTATGCAGGATTAATCCTTTGTGGCTCAAAGTTTGTCTCTGGTGGTAAAACCTCCTTGTAACTGGCATCAGCAGTCAAATCATATACTTCATTTCGGGCTATGGGGTGGAAACGAAACCTCCTCTATTTGGCTTGCAATTGCCCTCTTGGTTCTGTGCAAAGTGCAACAACTGGACAGTGAAAGATATTCACAATATGTAGGGATTGGTTTAGACTCTACAGATCCCAGGAAGAAATATAAACACTCGAACAGAGCAGCATAAAAGAGAAAGTGATATTCAGGAGGGTTAGCCCCTAAACTAAAATACACAAGAGAGAACAGAGGGCAGAGAAGACAGTGTAGAGGTGAAGTGTGCTGGATGGTGACTACAGAAAATGATAGGGAAGGAAGAAAGTTGCCTTTCTTAAAGTTCTGATGATCTACTTCTGGCATATATGAAATGTCAGTGCTGTCAAATTATAGTTTCATCATCATCATTATCTTCAAAGAGTATTTATTAATCACATGTGCTGTACTGGGCATCATACAGGCAAGCAAAGTTGACATGATTTTTGATATCCAGGACCTAATGAAATAAATCAGAAAAATCAATGTAGACAAGCGGAGGAGAGCAGATAGCAAACAAGATATTTAACTCAGGAAAGCTTGAATGTTAACAGTAAACTTCAAAATATTTAAAAAATATTTCTGAAATGCTTAGGTAAATTGGTGAATGTGCCTGTGTATCTATGAATAGGAATATTTCCTGTACATATGAAGAGATAAATAATGTGTTATTGTCTTTACATAGATGACTAAGTTTGAAAAATGAATTCTATCAAATCAATGAGTTAATAAATAAGGATTTTCTATTAAAAAAGATCTTGATGTGGGGTGCCTGGGTGGCTCAGTGGGCTAAAGCCTCTGCCTTCGGCTCGGTTCGTGGCCTCAGGTCCTGGGATCGAGCCCCACATCGGGTTCTCTGCTCATCAGGGAGCCTGCTTCCCCTCTCTCTCTGCCTGCCTCTCTGCCTACTTGTGATCTCTCTCTGTCAAATAAATAAATAAAATCTTTAAAAAAAAAAAAAAGATCTTGATGTGAAGAACCAAAACAGAAGCCTTCCCCATACATCATGGTCTCAACAGTGGAAAAAAAAAGTGGGCCACAAATAGAAAATTTCACTTCTTCAATTTAACACATCTTTGTCTATATCAGTCCCATGAATGAATGCATGAGAATTCTTTCCCTGGTCCATACAACATTGATTCTGGAATAAGATACAAAAAGACTTTTCCATGTTTAGGGTTTTTTTTAAGCTCTCCTTAATTCTCCCAAGTTTTAAACCTACCAGTAGAATCATGTATTAGCATGTATATCCATACCTGGGGGGAGAAGGGGAATATGAAGATCCAATCTTGCATGAAAATCTTTACAGTTAGTAGAGACTAATTCTAAGGCTGCAGCATTAATCTTCCCTGAGTCGTCAGGATCCTGCATGTGCTTATCATGTATCTTCCTAACTACATATGGCGCTGTGACAAATAGAAGAGGCTGCTAATGCTGCAATAGCTGAATGTCTCATTTAGGAACAAACAATTCTGGAAAAACTCCCAGAATATGCATCTGTCCCTCTAGCTTCCACTTTAGAGGATAAAATTGTATGGTGATGACATGAGGATTAATATAGTATTCTTTCCCTCTGTGAGGAGTATGGGGTTATTTCCCTCACCTTGACATGAGAGAAAAATATTTACTGAATGTCTCAGTAGAAAAATTACAAGTGAGAGAGAAAATGCTTATGAGAAACTTGCTTTAGGAGTGGGCTTGCGGAATTACATGCTCATTCCCTAGAGTCTGAATACAGAGATGATTAAGGCACTTTCTCTTCAAATCAGATTTCTTTGGTTTCTATTCCTGTTTTCTCCCCTTTCATTTCTTTCATTGTCTCATTTTCCTTCATGCAGTACAAATGGTAGCAAGAGTTTGTGAGTGCTTTAGTTTTATGGACTTGGCACTAAGGGAATTGAACAAAGGAGAAATCCCTGGGGAAGCATCTTCCTGCCCTCTACCCCCCAGCATCCTATCAACATGTGGCCCTGTGGTCCCAGCATGATAGTGGTAACACTGTAAAAACTTTTCCTAGAGCAGTAGTGCCCACATACTTATCTGAGAGTACGTACTGGTCAATTAGAAAATGTTCGGAGTTCATGGTGAAATGCCAAAAGTACAACAACATAACATGCTCTTCTGTAAGATACCCTTTTTTTAAAATTTTGAGGTTAGGTCCTTCTTGTACTTAAAAAATAAGAACTTATGTATTATTTTAAAATTTTAAGTGTAAAATTCATTCACGTATAGCATATACAGAGAAAAGAGTACAAATCACAAGTACATAATTACATAAGCTTTCTTAACAGAAATATATCAATGCTAACAACATCCATCTGCCCTTGTTAGAATGCAAGCTGGAGC
>RCUC01042119.1:0-10939 GCA_003697995.1 Taxidea taxus jeffersonii | reverse complement strand
CCCTCCTACACTGTTGGTGGGAATGCAAGCTGGTGCAACCACTCTGGAAAACAGCATGGAGGTTCCTCAAATAATTGAAAATAGAGCTACTTTATGACCCAGCAATTGCACTACTGGGTATTTACCCTAAAGATACAAATGTAGTGATCCGAAGGGGCACGTGTACCCGAATGTTTATAGCAGCAATGTCCACAATAGCCAAGTTATGGAAAGAACCTAGATGTCCATCAACAGATGAATGGATAAAGAAGAGGTAGTATATATATACAATGGAATACTATGCAGCCATCAAAAGAAATGAAAACTTACCATTTGCGACGACATGGATGGAACTAGAGCATATTATGCTTAGCGAAATAAGTCAATTAGAGAAAGACAACTATCACATGATCTCCCTGATATGAGGAAGTGGAGATGCAACGGGGGTGGGGGTTAAGGTGGTAGGAAAAGAAAAAATGAAACAAGATGGGATCGGGATGGAGACAAACCAAAAGAGACTCTTAATGTCATAAAACAAACTGAGGGGGGTGGGGGGGAGGGGTGTTATATGTTTAAATATAAATTAAAAAAATGTACTTCTACTACAATATAAAGGGTTTCATCATGAGATTTAAAAAAAAAATAAAAAAAGGCTCTGCCTTCGGCTCAGGTCATGATCCCAGGGTCCTGGGATCGAGCCCTGCTTCAGGTTCTCTGCTCAGCGGGGAGGCTGGTTCCTCCTCTCTCTCTGCCTGCCTCTCTGCCTACTTGTGTTCTCTGTCAGATAAATAAATAAAATCTTTAAAAAAAAAAGTACACCTCCAAACTGAATGTGAGGGGGTGGAGAATCTCAAAATTAAAAGAAAGCTGGAAAAGCAATACTTAGACAAACTAGACTTTACAACAAAGACTGTAAAAGGAGACAAGGAAGGCATTATGTAATCATAAAGGAATAATCAAATGAGTTGTAATAATTGTAAAGATATATGCCCCCAACATGGAAGACATGTAAATATAAACATAAAATATATAAAATAATTAATATAAACATAAAGGAGTTGATTGACAATAATACAATAAGAGTAAGGGATGTTAACACAAGCATGAAGATATAAGGGGATCAGACCTGACTCCAAATGCCACAGGTACTACGGATCAATCCCCATACCAGTGGGGCCTTGGGTGCTTTTAAAATCAGTAAGCTTAACTCTGGGAGAGGAAACAGGCAATTAGAAACTGAATCCCTGCCCTTGACAAGCCAGCATTCTAAATAATACCTTCCAGCACCTATTATAGACTTAATAGTTTGAAAATGATCTGGGTTATATGTGAGGGAAATTTATTTATTAGTCTCAAAATGTGTGCTGCAGGGGGAATCTTCAGGAGATTCCTTCAGGAACAAAAATTCTGGCAGTCACCAATTCTCTTTTCCTCCCCATCTTAGATTGCTGGACATTTGCAGGAACTAGCCCTAACACCTTCTACCTATCTTGCTAGCACCAGATGGTGCTTCACTCCCATGTTCCCCTGCAGAACTGCCCCATCCAATCTGCCCATTTCATTTGGCATCCCTCCAAAGCAGCTCCTGGCCACCCATGCAAGCAGCCTTAGCAGGGACTTGTACCACTCCAAAGCGACTCCTATCTTATGGAGAGGAAGAAATTATGCCATATCCCAGCATTCCTGCAATTTCAGCAGCCAAGCCTTTAAACGGGCTGTACAGAGAACAAGCCCTGCCATTTGGTGTCCCAGCAACTGTGACAGACAGGCTAACTGCAGATATCCAGTTTGACTAATTGTCTCACCAATCAACAAGAGCTTCTCAGTTGGCCAGGTAGGAAGCAACCTTTGCTTTGTTACTCATTACACACCTGAAATAGTGGCAGAGAGGCTGATTGCAGACAGTTAGCCTGACTGCCAACCCTGCCCACCTACAACCCTGCAGCATCTCAAACAGGCCTCTCAGTAGCTCAGGGAACAAAACCTGTCCAGCGCATCCATAGCAGGCAAAGCTGGTCATTGCAACTCTCTGGACTAAGGGAAAATGTGGCTCAGCATACAATTAAGGTGCATACAGCCTACATAGAAGACACCCCTGGTGCACCTGGTTCCTGGGCAAGGGTTGTGCTACAGGGCACCAAAGGGCCTCTTCTACATGAAGCCACCACTTTCAAGACCAGGAAATATAGCTGACCTACCTAATACATTGAAAACAACAACAACAACAACAGAGAATTGGACAAACTAAGGAAAGAGCAGAATATGTCACAAATAAAAGAACACAATCACAGCAAAATATCTAAATAAAACTAAGATAAGCAATATACCTGATAAGGAATTCAAAGTAATGGCCATAAAAATACTCACTGGACTTGAGAACAGAAAGGATGAATTCAGTGAAAACTTCAAGAAAGAGATATAATATATAAAAAAAATCAGAGTTCCAAAAATACAATAATTGAAATTTAAAAAAAAATACACTAGTGGGAACTAATAGCAGAATAGAGGATGTAGAAGAATGGATTAATGATGTAGAAGACAGGATGATGGAAAGCAAACAAGCTGAACAGCAAAAAGAAGAATAATGAAAAAATGAAAGAACAGGTTAAGGAAACTGCATTATCATCAAGTGTGATAACATTCACATTATAGAGATTCTAGAAAAAGAGAGAGAAGGAAGCAAAACAAAATGGTTTGAGGAAATAACAGCTGAAAACTTCCCTAATGTGGGGAAAGAAACATCTTGGACATCCTGGTCCAGGATGTACAGGGAGTCCCTAGCAAGATAAACCCATGGAGATTCACGTCAAGACACATAATAATTAAAATAGCAAAAAGTAATAATAAAGAGAAAAATTTTAAAGCAGAAAAAAAAAAAGAAAACAAAACAAAACAGTAATATACAAGGGAAACCCCTTGAGGATATTAACTGATTTTTTTAGCAGAAATTTTGCAGGTCGGAAGGGACTGATATGATAATATTTAAAGTGCCAAAAATTACAACTAAACTTACTCTACCTAGCAAGATCATCATTCAGAATAGAAGGAGAGATAAAGAGTTTCACAAATAAACAATATTTAAAGTTCATCTCCAATTAGCTTTACAAAGAATGGTAAAGGGAATTCTTTAAGTGGAAAGAAAAGGCCATAACTTGAAGTAAGAAAATTATGAAAGGAAAAACAAAATTCATAGGGAAACATACAGTAAAAGTAGTAGATTAATCACTTAGAAAGTCAGTATGAAGTTTAAAACACAAAAGTAGTAAAATCAACTTATCTGCAAAAATTAGTCAAGAGATACATGAGGAGTGCTGACTATACTGACATCATCTTAAGCCCTCCATCTTACTCATGTTTGCTCAATAACCTTTCTTGGGGCTACATGTTCTGGCCCCTAGGAGATTAATATACAAATCATAGAAATGCCCACCAAGATTGGAATGGGGATTTCCTTTCACCTCCATTGTTAGAATTAACATAGCCTTTTCCCTTCCTGATGCACAGGTGATGCCACAAGATCTAATTAAAGTTTAGATGTCAATTAGGTGCATGCAAGTCATCTGAGTTCTGTAAACTTTTTGATATTGCAATACACTTCTGCTTGTTCCATCACTCTATAAAATCTGCAGACTAAGGTCTGGATTTTGCAGAGAGTTACCAAAAGACCAATGTAGATCATACTCTACCAGATTGCCCTGCAAGTTACCCTGAATAAAATTCAGTATAAACTGTATGGAGTGGCAAGCTTTGTTTTCCAGTCTCAATGTGCTTTCTCAGTTTTGAGGATACTTTAGTGTTTCCTCTCCACCTTCTAACAGATACACAAAATAAAAATAAATAAAGTATGACTTTGTATGCATAAAAGATGGAGGTGGAGTAAAAATATAGTGTTTTTAGAATATGTTTATACTTAAATATCCATAAAATTAAAAGACTGCTATGTGTATAACAGTACAGCATAAGATGTTATATGCAAACCTAATGTTAACCACAAACCAAAACCCTGTAATACACAAAATATAGAGAGAAAGAAATCGAAGCATTAATAGTAAAGAAAACCATCAAACCATAAGGGAAGAGAGCAAAAGAGAAGAAAGGTAACAGAAAAGACCTATAAAATTGACTGGAAAACAATGAACAAAATGGCAATAGGCACACAGCTATCAATAATTATTGTAAATGTAAATGGACTAAATGCTCCAAACAAAAGACATAGGGTCCCTGAATGGATAAACAAAAGCAAAAATAAAAGAAGACCCATCTATAGACTACCTATAAAAGATTAACCTCAGACCTAAAGAAACATACAAATTGGAAGTGAAGAGCTGGAAAACATAAACTATGCAAATGGAAACAAAATAAAACCTGGGTAGCAACATTAATATCAGAAAAATAGACTTTAAAACTAAGGTTATAGCAAGAGACAAAGAAGGGTACTATATAATGATAGAGGGATCATCCAAGAAGAATATAAAACAATTGTAAATATCTATGTACCCAACATAGGAGCACCTGCATACATAAAGCAAATATTAATAGGCATAAGAAATTGATTGTAATATAATAATAGTGGGAGACATCAATGCCCTACTTACATCAATGGATAGATAGATCATCCAGACAGAAAATCAATAAGGAAATGGTGGCTTTAAATGACACATTAGAGACCGCATGGACTTCACAGATATATATGAAACATTCCCACCTAAAAAACAAAACAAACAATAAAAAAAATACACAATCTTTTCAAGTGCACATGAAACATTCTCCATAATAGATTATGTTGGGCCACACAAAAAGCCCCAATGATACATCCACCCTGCCGAACACAAACACAAAATGGAATGTTAGTCAGTCATAAAAAAAAGAATGTGATTTTGATGCTGCAACAATACCGATGGACCTAGAGTCTATTATACTAAGAGAAATAAGAGAAAGGCAAATACCATATGATTTCATTTATATGTGTGATATAAAAAACAAAATAAACAAAAAACAAAATAAATTCTAAAATATAGAAGACAAAGTAGTGATTGCCAGAAGGGAGGTGTGTAGGGGAGGGATAAAATAGAAAAAGGAGATTAAGAAATACAAACTTCCTGTTATAAAATAAATAAGTCACAGAGATGAAAAGTACAGGGAATATAGGGAATATAGTCAATAATATTATAGGGAATATAGTAAATAATATATAATAAAAGACATGGTTAATGTATGTTCTTGATTTATAAAACCCATCTCCTGTACCAATACTCCTTTACCAATACCTCTCCTGTAACCTGACTAACCTAATTCACTCTTTTTAGAAAACATTTTACAGTTATTTCTCTCATCCTCTATTTTTTTTTACCATGGAAATAAATATATACCTTTCTGTTCCTGTTTGTTCTAGTCATTTTAGTTCACAGAAACCACTATTTGAAAATATAATGATGTCTTTATAAATACTCTTTGAAAGAGAATTTTGAATTATTTTTTGCTTTTCTTGACTTTGCATATATTTGTCTTATATCCTCAAATGAAAAGTAGTATTTTGCACATAAAGATTGTATTTCCATAATGCATAGAACACTGGACTAGAGTTTATGATCTTGAATTTCTAGTTCTGGTTTAGTGTTAATACATAAACAAGTCAGCCACCTACCCTGATTACCACTTTTCCTTTATTCAAAATTAGAAAATTGGATTGGATTATCTTTAATATCCTTCTCCAGTCTCTACTGAAAGGAGATGTGTTTCTTTAAAATATTTGTATTGCCTGCATTTTTCAGATATAGGCATTATTAGTTCAAACTTCCTAATCGGTTTTCATCTGCCATTTTTGGCCATGCTATTTTTACCAAGAATTGGACAGAAAAGTCATTAATAATTATGATATATCTCTGAATCTTGAAGTTCATATATTAGAAACCAAACTTTTTAATAAGTTTTATGAATTGTTTTGTCTTCCTTACTAAACTGGGAGTCGCTTAAAGGCATAATCCTTGACTAATTCATCTTATATTTTCATAGCACATAAAACAAACTGCCTTGCATGTTAGGGCCTTTAAGAAATTTATTGAATAAAAGAAATAAAAACACTTTAGATTTCTAGTACTGTTCACATTGAAAACGTCAAGTTTTCTGGAATCCTCAATTCAGAAACATAGTTGAGATTCATGGTAGATAGTAAAACTAAAACCAGAAAAATAATTTTATATCATCAACTTTTAAGCCGATTTCCATTAGACAAATCTAGACTTTATGTTTAGAACAGGAAACAGCATCATTAAATAATTGAAAAATGCAGGTATTAGGAGGGGGAGATGATACCATTGACTTTTATGAGATAGCAAACATTTTACTCAGCCATTAAAAAGAAGAATATTTAAAAGATTTAACTTTAAATTGTCCTCAGAATCTCTTTTTCCTATTTCAATAACATGCCACTGTTTATGTAGATGACAATTTCAAGTATCCCTATAACACCACAATCTGAGAGATAACTATTTAATTTTGAGTCCCCTTTTCCCTTGCTTCTTCTGTCCATTTTGAATGTGATTGATGATGTTGAGAGCCTTCATGACATCTTGTTTCATGTAGTTTGTATGCCTGAAGCAGATGTAATCTCAGATGATCAAGTGTTTGTTACTATTTTGAGGAAATATCTATAATAGGCAATTAATTATATTTCAGGTTTCCAGTTAGTCATTTATACAAGAGTTAACAGTAGCATTCATGGCCATTCTATTGATCTCTATATGTGACTAATTTATCTTTCCTTCCCTATGACTGAAGATAATGTTGAGGATACCTTTTTTTTTAATTTTTTTCTTTCAATGAATTATTATGTATTAATCTTGTGCTTTCCCCCTTCTTAAAATGTTATTTGGTTTATTTATAACATCCAGTGTTTCTATGTATGTGAAGGTTATGATTCCTATCACATAAAGGCATTTGCAAAAGTACAGAAATGTAAGCCTCATTTAATAAATAAAAGAAGCCCAGGTACCCTTGAAGTTCTCTCTTAAAGTACTCAAGTTGCCCATAATAGCATGGAACACAAAGGCTTCAAAGAAACGCAGCATCCCTTTCCCTTTCTTTTTCTCTGGATTCACACAAGTATACACAGGAACATATTATAGAGATTTAAGTTTGTTTAGTATTATGGACAATACTGCCTTTCTAGAATCTATCACAATCTAAGGTTATTTTGTGACCAAGAAAAGTAGGGCCACCAGAACAGGGATAGAGAAGAGGACTGAAACATTGTGGTATCTTTATTTTCAAACATAACCACTTCAGAAAATGGTGGAGAGCCTGCCTCATGTGAAGGAGTCATGAGCTTTCACAAATCTCCTTAAGCTTTTCCTTCCAATAGAGGCAGAGGTGTTTGGAAAGAAACAGGAAAAACCAGATAGCAACAATATCATCACTACTTAGGAATTATAGTTCAAACTTTAACCAGCTTTTTGAAACAACTACCAAATCTCATTTTTCTAGTTTTCCTGGGGATTTTTTTCCCACTTATCTATCATATCAAGTTTGGAAAAAAAAAAAAAAGAATACTAATTCGTGCATATTTGTGCTAAAAGCAGGAGGAAAAAAATTGCCTGGTAATTTAACTGGGTACTTCCCAGTTAAATAATAACTTGAGAATTTGAAGTTTCATATTTTATTCCTCTCTCTTCACTTATCTCAAAGTATACCTCTTTGTATTCCAGAAGAAGTCCAAAATTTGCATATAAATCTAATTGTGTGTACTGATGCAAAACTTTTCAATTCATGACAAGCTACCCATAGATATTAAAATTAATTTGTGAGGAAAGAGCCATTGTGTTCAGAGATACAAAGTGTCAAGGCTCCTGCTCCTCCATATTTTACTACCACTTAACTGTCCACAGCATGGACTTAGGAGAAGTGCTAACACTCACCTAAGAAAAGAGCTACATGTCTGAGAAAGACGTATATATGAACTTGGTCTTATATATCTGTGTACTTTTGCATGTACTCATTGCATTCATTATTACTGAAAGGACATGTTAGGTTTTTCATACTGAGAGGAGACTGATCCACATAAGTCACTTCAAACTTGTGACAATTGGGAGTTAGTTTTCTCACTTGCATCATACAATAATCTATGAAGTCATTTAGCAAAAGACTAGCTACTTCTGTATTTACTCTGTATAAATCAAATTTTCTTGCTGAAATCAAGACCATTACATTCTCAGATTTTAAATTAATTTTAAATTAGTTTGATTCAGTAGATTTGACATTTATTTATTCAGTTTGTCTAATCCTAGGTGTAGTGCTTTCTTTCTTGCTGTTGTAAGTCATAGGGCTCTCTGAATTGTTTACATTAAGGGGGACAGACAAACATAATGGATCTTGGTATTTCATTTTATTTTTATTTTTTTAAGATTTTATTTATTTATTTATTTGACAGACATATCACAAGCAGGCAGAGAGGCAGGCAGAGAGAGAGGAAGGGAAGCAGGCTCCCTGCCGATCAGAGAGCCCAACGCGGGGCTCAATCCCAGAATCCTGGGATCATGACCTGAGCCGAAGGCAGCAGTCTTAACCCACTGAGCCACCCAGGCGCCCCTTGGTATTTCATTTTGACAGTGACTTCTCTATGCCCCACTAGATCTTTCAAATTGTGAGATTCCAAGGTTGAGTATTAATTACTTAGAAGTCTGTCTTACTGTTTCTATAGTTGAGCTTACTAAGAAGGTGAAATGATACTGTCAAAATTGGAATTTTACTATTAAACACATAGAAGAAAATACTTCAAGGTTACCAATTCTTATATTTATAACTTTCTCACAGCTACTATTTAGGCCCATAATTATTATTGAGGAGGAAGGAGAGACTATATAAGACTATATAAGACTATAATTCTGCCAACAGCTTGAGAATAGATGTGATATCTTGAATAACACTTTATTTACCCTATTTTCTATCTTCTTGTTAGAAATTTTACAGAGAGTGGGTTTATGTTATCCATCATGCCATACTGGTCCATACGTTATTTCATCTAGCAATATGTGGTTAAAATGAACATAGGAGGGGCGCCTGGGTGTCTCAGAGGGTTAAGCCTCTGCCTTCAGCTCAGGTCATGATCCCAGGGTCCTGGGATGGAGCCCCGCATCAGGTTCTCTGCTCAGCGGGGAGCCTGCTTTCCCCTCCTCTCTCTCTGCCCACCTCTCTGCCTGCTTGTGATCTCTGTCTGTCAAATAAATAAATAAAACCTTTAAAAAAATAAAAAATTAAATAAAATGAACATAGGAGATAAAGAGGATGATATGTTTGGCCTAAAAGTTAAAATGAAAATTTTAAAAACATCAGTTGACTTTGGAAGGAGTCCAGTTATTTGAAACACTTGAGAGTATCAATTTTAATTAAGAATATTTAAATTTAGAAGCTATTATTAACAAAATGTCAGAAATTCTTTATCTTGGCATTTTTCTTTCAAAGTGAGTAATCTAGGTAACTTACCACAAAACAGTCTAAAATAATTATGTGTTACCAGATAAAATTTTGATCATGTTTGGAAAAGCCCCAAAGAAATATAACATTTGATGCCTACATAATGAAAATTGCTTTTCAAACTTAAATAGGAACATAGAGGTCTTTGTTATTAAAAGAAATGATGATGAGATATACATAAATTTAAAAATGTATAGAAAATGAAATTAATAAGTGTTTATGATATATATATATATATATAAGCAATTAAGGCATCCGTGCTTATTTCATTTAAACATCCTATTTTCCAGTGGTAATAACCTCAAAATGCTAATAGACATTTCCAAAAGATATTTCCAAATGCTCTTAAAAAAAAGAGTCAGCTAGTGTCCTAAAATCAATAGAGTTTGCCTATGTCCATTCGAGGACATAGAATTTAGGTTTTGAAACACAGGATGATAGCCACTTCTTAAATTCTGCTTGTATACATAACCTATTACTGTAACAGTTGCATTACAACTAAACTTGAAATCAATGAGAATTCTGTTCTCTGAAATGTGGCCACAAACTGACTTGCTCTTAATACTGTAGATTTTATTATTTAGCTATGAGGCCTCTGTCATGGGCATTGGGATATGACTTATGAGTTTATGGATGGAAAATAATTATTTACTAAATGCATTAGTCTGGTCTCAAAAGGTTTACATTCTAATTAATAACTTCATGATAAACATGTCATCAAGAAACCATGTTATTTTTCTGATATCCTTAATCGGAAAACCATTGAGAATAAATGCAACCTAAATTTAAACTGTTTAACAGTGATCCTATGATGTTTGGTAAAAACTTCATGTCCACCCAATGAGATATATATATATATATATATATATATATTATTATATGATTATATGAATATATTATATATATTATATGATTATATTATATTATTATATGATTATTATATGATTATATAATAATATCATATATTATTATATGATATTATATAAATAATTATATAATATCAATATATATAGGTCTATACAGATATATCTATATAGATATATATAAGATCTATATAGATCTATATAGATTTATATTATATATAGATTATATATAGATTATATAATATTATATATATAATATAGATATATATATAAAATAGATAATCGATATATATCTATATATAGAGAGAAAGAGTCCCATTTTTATTTCAAAAGGAAGAGCATAAGATTTTTATCCAGGTATTTGCAAGTAAATGTAGCTCTACATATTATGGCTTTTAAAAATAATCAACTGGAAGAGGTTAAAGGAGTATTATAACATGATGCTTATCCAATAAATAAACCCTAAATAATCATTAGAATGACAAGTGACTAGAATATGTTCCCCTTGGAAGGATACATGATAACCAGAAACATTATTTGACTAGTTAGAATATTTTTTTTATTTTTTTTTATTTAAGCTTTTTTTAAATTTAAACATATAATGTAACCCCACCACCCTCTCCCAACCC
>RCUC01042118.1:0-38678 GCA_003697995.1 Taxidea taxus jeffersonii | reverse complement strand
CCTCTGACCACCCAATTATATTATTATCACAGAGCAAGGATCTCAGCAGAGCATACCTGCTCTATAATGAAATGTCTACTTACTCTTAATCCCCGAAGAGATCTGGAGCTCACCAAGACTCTGCCAGATGGAAAACTGAAGCCAGCTAGCTTAAGGACTCTGTAGAATATGTCAGGCTAGAAGATATAAAACAACAAATCGATCGTTATCCTAAGTGGCAGAGAATTTTAACTGTATAGATTGCAACAAAGTACATCAAGCCACGTATTGTGGATGAAGAAAGGCCACTGACAGATTAATCTGCAATCTCCTCCTATTCATCTACCAATAAGTAGCTCCTCTGAACAGTTACTGCCCTTTTTGCCACTCTAGGTAAGCATGTCATGTAAAAAGCAGTGCTTTTATTTATGAAACAACTTCCCAGACCATCTAACCAGGCTCACACTTTTGACTTTCCTAAACTGAACTGTCCAAGACACCAGTTTCAAAATTATTTCTCTTATATACATACTCCTTACCCTACCGTCTGGTCCTGCAATGCAGTATGGGGTATGATGTACCCCATCTTGGGATTGGCTCTTTTCTTTCTAGTGTGTTCCCTATTCCACAGCCCAGGGTTGCAACCCTGGGGAACCACAGGTTGGGTTATATCCAACCTATTTATGGTAAAGGAACAGAATTAAGCCAACTCTCATGCGCTCTTTTTAACTCATTTCCAACAATGGCATTGAATTATCATGGAAAGAAAGCCCTGTTTATGCTCTCCTCATAAGGTATTAGCCCAGGCTTAGAAGCAATAATTGCTGGGCAATCTCAAAAGTGTCTTCATCTAGTAAGCAATGAAGTGGTTCAGCAGTATTAACTCTTGGTGAAAGAAAACCTGGTATTACTGCCCCAAAAAGGATATGAAACTCTTCTTTCATTTGAGAAGCAGATACAGCTTTATGTAACTTATGTAACGATCACCCTGAATGAGCACAAAGTAATCATACAGCACACTTGTTATTATTTTTATTTTCATTGAATCCTTACATTTGTTAAGTTTGGTATTTCTTCCTCTAACTCTGAGGGGGGAAAAAAAAACAGTATAGGCCTCAAGGACTTTTTTTTTTTAATCATTCTTATAGTATGGGTCCTCTGAGAACAAATGAAAATATTTAGCTCCACGTAATAATTAAAACTCCAAATCTGATATACCGTTAATGCTCCTATCCTCCCCCTGAAGTCAAGGAAAGGGGTACCTTCCTCCCCCACCTTGTCATTCTATACCTCTCCCAGCTTGTTAACTAACCTTTTATTCCAGCTGGGACTAGGGCAGGGTGAGGGAGGAGAGGTCATGGAGTAGAAATCTCTCTGCCTAATACAGAGCCAGGGATCCTAATCTCTCATCCTCTGTCCTGGAGGCTGCCTTTCTGGCAGTGTGGGTCCACGAGTCAGGCATGCTCCTTTTCTGAGGACCTTTCTGTGCACTTTTCTTTATGAGGCCTGTGTCCATCAGAGTCCTACAGAATACAGATGGCATACTCAAACCCAGATAATCTGAAGGTTTACCATAAAAAGGAGGGTTTACAAAAATGGAGGTGGAACTGTTAAGGAAACTGAAGTAACCTGGGGTTAGTGACACTGGGAGTGATCTCTAGGCCCCAAAAGATTGGGGGGGGGGGGATAGAGGGGGTGTGGTCACCAGTACTCTGAAGGAGAGAAAAATGCAGAAAAGGTCAATATAATAGGAACAGAGACCTTTGGAAAAGGGATAGGACAGGTTGAGGGGCCTCAAAGGAAAAGAGCCAGGAAAGAAATAAGCTGATCTAATCTCCTTACCACAGAGTTCTTGCTGTGGATCCCCACTGCGACACTGAACTGTAAGTCAAGGGCAAAAAGGAGCAAAGGGAAGATGTAGAGAGTTATAACACAGATAGGATCCTTCAAGTCTACAACAAACTCTTACGGATCCTCACTACAAGCTCAGAAATACAAATAGCCCTATAAAAATGCCTTTATATTGGCTCACAAAGGGATAGCGAACTTGTCGCATGCCCTTTAGGTTTCTCTGGTGTTAATAAGAAGTAGAATTACCAGACTGTAAAGGACACAAACAAAGACATCTATGTGGTCCTTTTCAAACTCCTTTCCAAGACTTCCAGTAAGGAGCAAATGCTCCTCAACTGTCATACTGCTTGAGTGTCAAGAAGGCCATAGATAACCTCAAACTCATACTTTCATGGCTCAGTGTCCTCAGCTGAGAGGCCACTAATTAAGTTTTCTCAGGAAGAAGAATGTTTGTGATGCATACTCATTACTGAACAGTAACCAGGGATAGCGGTACTATGCTTGGTCTAACCTGTGTGATGCCCTTCTCTGTGGCTGGAGTTGAGGATTCTTTTTTTTTTTTTTAAGATTTTATTTATTTATTTGACAGAGAGAGAGAGATCACAAGTAGGCAGAGAGGCACGCAGAGAGATAGAGAAGGAAACAGGCTCCCCGCCGAGGAGAGAGCCCCATGCGGGACTCGATCCCAGAACCCTGAGGTCATGACCCGAGCTGAAGGCAGAGGCCCAACCCACTGAGCCACCCAGGCACCCTGGAGTTGAGGATTCTTGTAATTGAAAGCACTGCAAGTTCCCCATGGATTCAGACAGCAGGTTCCCAAAGGAAGCACACACAGAACGATGTTAAAACCTGCTTATGAGACATAAACCATAGCTATTACATCTTCTATAGTATGAACACAGAATCTTAGAAATGAACTTCAGAAAAGCCCAAGAACAATAAAAATTCTAAACAGAATTCCGAAGAGATGATACCTAATATGTAATGTTACTTGATGTGGGAGGATTCAAGGACATACATAACTGAAATGCATGGTCAAGGACAAGTTTAGTGCAGATCAAGAACTACAAGAGATGATTTACTGAAGGTCCTGGAAAAAGGCACTGCTTTAACACCTTAATCACAAAACCCCTGTGGTTCTCACAATTGCACTTTACAATAGGCTCTGACACTTGCAAAAATTGGCGTCTGAGAACGAAACACCCTGTTACTTTCTTACAGAGCAAGTGTTTTTCAAATTCTAGTCCTCATAACCATCACCTGGGGGGCACGTTACAAAAACTCAGAATTGTTGGCCTTCCTCCCAGGAGGATGAAGCCCTGGAATCAGCATAAGCTGATTCAGATACGCTTATGATAAGCACAAATAAGCATAAGGTGATTGTAAGACATGGTACAGAAACTGAAAAAAAGTCAAAACAAAACAAATCAAAGATATTTTAACATTATTTGCCCTTGGATCAAAAGACACATTTTGCGCTTCAGGATTTACTTTGTACTTTTCTATTTGTAAAACCCAGTTTAGGAACCTACCTTGACTGCAATCTTCACCAAAAGCCATCCATCCCGGATGTTCTTGAACATCAGTAATGGGAAATTCATTACTTTTAAAAGCAGTTTATTGAAGAGCTTGTATTCATTTATTCAATCTTGACTGTACTGTGCTTGTTAGAATTTTCTAGTTTCTACATAAGATACAGGACTGGATTTGTGAGATGTGTATTTAGCCACCATCATTCTGTTCTAGGTAAGACTGACACTGGGTACACGGAAAACACCCAAATATATGCTAGGGTTTAACCTCACTCACTTGCCTCGGGATATCCAGCTACAATTCTTTCATTGTTCTGATCATTTGTTGAAAAAATGATTCTTTACTCCCACTGAATGGCCTTGATACCATTGTCCAAATTCAATTGATCACAGATGTGTCCATTTATTTCTGGACTCTACATTTTATTCCATTAATCGATATGTTAAATCTTATGTCAGTACCATACTGTCTCAAAAAGTATAGCTTTGTAGTAAGTTCTGGAACAGGAAAAAATGTGACGAATACTTTGTTCTTTTCAGGACTGTTCCGGCTATTCAAAGTCTCATGAAATTCCCACAGGAATTTTTTTTTTTTTTAAGATTTTTTTTTAGGGACGCCTGGGTGGCTCAGTTGGTTGCGCGGCTGCCTTTGGCTCAGGTCATGATCCCAGCATCCTGGGATCGAGTCCCACATCGGGCTCCTTGCTCGGCAGGGAGCCTGCTTCTCCCTCTGCCTCTGCCTGCCTCTCTCTGCCTGTGCTCGTTCACGCTCTCTCTCTCTAATAAATAAATAAAATCTTAAAAAAAAAAAAATTTTTTTAAAGATTTTTTTTTTAATTTTTTTTTTTTTTATTTGAAGACAGAGATCACAAGTAGACAGAGAGGCAGGAAGAGAGAGAGGAAGGGAAGCAGGCTCCCCGCCGAGCAGAGAGCCCGATGCGGGGCTCCATCCCAGGACCCTGAGATCATGACCTAAGCTGAAGGCAGAGGCTTTAATCCACTGAACCACCCAGACACCCCTCCCACAGGAATTTTAAGATAAACTTGTCCATATCTGCAAAACAAGGCAGCAATAAATCTGGAAATCAGTTTGGGGAAAAGTTTTGGACTTCTTTTCATTTATTCTTAAACATTTTATTCCTTTTCATACTTTCGTAAATTGAACTAATTTATTCCTCGCTGAACTTAATTCTAACGTCTCTTTGTGGATTCCAAGTATTTTCTACATTTCACCCTTTCTGTGATATAATAAAAATAAATATTTGGCCTTTGTCCCAGTTCCTGGTACAGAGCTCCTAAAAGCTTTGGAATCTCTGGAGTGAAAAGAATGTTTTTTATACAACTGGTGGCTTAGTTGCCAGAAAGGTTAAGGCATGGTTAGAGAGATGGCAATTTCAGCCCTACCCCCTAGTCTCCAAGGAGGGGAATAGGATTGGAAATTGAGTCAACCACCAATGGCCAATGAGTCAATTCGATGTAATAAAAGCTTCAAACAACCCCTAAATGATGGCGTTCAGGGGCTTCTGAGTTGGTGAGCACATCAAGATGCTGGAGGGGTGGGCGACACACTCAGAGAGGGCCTGGAAGGTCTACACCCCTTTCTCCATAACCTGCCCCTTCTATTCAGTTGCTTCTGTGTTGCATCTTTCATTAATAAACCAGTAATAGCAAGAAAAACATTTTCCTGAGTTCCGTGAGTTATTCTAGTAAAACACAGAATCCAAGGAGGGGTCATGGTAATCCCTTATTTGGTCCATCAGAAGTCTAGGTAGTAACCAGGGAAGTGAAACCAGAATCTAAAGTGGGGGTGGATTTGTGGGACTGAGCTCTTAACCTATGGGGTCTGCGCTAGCTCTGGGGAGATAGTGTCAGAATTGAATTGAGGGGCACCTGGGTGGCTCAGTGGGTTAAAGCCTCTGCCTTCGGCTCAGGTCATGATCCCAGGGTCCTGGGATCGAGCCCTGCATCGGGCTCTCTGCTCCGAGGAGAGGCTGCTTCCTCCTCTCTCTCTGCCTGCCTCTCTGCCTACTTGTGATCTCTCTCTCTGTCAAATAAATAAATAAAATCTTAAAAAAAAAAAAAAGAATTGAATTGAGTTGTAGGACATTCCAGTTGATGTCTCGAGATTTGGAGAATTGGTGAGGGGATGGGGGGAGGGTAACGGGGAACAGCAGATGTTAACCTACAAGGTTAAAACAGCTTGGATATTCCAATCTGGATGCCTTTTATTACTCTTTCTTGCCTGAATGCCTTAACTAGTACTACCAGCGCAAGGTTGAACTGAACTTGTAAGAACATATATTCTTGTCTCGTCCCTAATTTCAGGCAGTCCCAGAGCCTTACTGTCTGCTGTTCCTTCCTGGGCAACATTTCTCCCGTGGGACTTTTTAGCACTATAACCTTCATAATACCTTTCAAGTATTAGCTCAGATTTTCTTCCCTAGGACTCCCCCACCTCTAAGAGTTTCCTGTCCCTATCCAAACTCTACTGTCTATTCCATTATCTTTTCTAAGCTTCGCAGTATTTATTAATATTTGAAATTACTGTGTTTAATTTGTCCAGTCACCTTTCTATACTCCATCACTAGAATCTTAGATCAATGAGAGCTGAGACCTTCTCTGACTTGCTCAGTGTTGTGTCACTCATGCTTACAACAGTGTCCGACACACAACAGGCATTCAATACCAGTTAACTGAATGAATGGATAAGGGAACCAATGATTCAATGAGTCAGTCATATGAATATATATCTGAAGCAGAGCTGTCTAACCAGAGTGACACAGAACACCAGTTACAGGTGTATCCGATCTATGGATTCGCTCAGCGATGTCCCTCCCCATCCTAGATGCCAGCCTCATCCATTTTCCTAGTAAATTGTGCAAACAATATGCACACCATGATGTTAAAGTTTGGGAAACTAGGTAGAAATATACTGTCTTATTCTTATTCCTTTATTTTTTTTTCTTGCTTTAAAGAATAAATGCTTTCACCCTCCCACGGAGAAACCATGGAGAGACTAAATGCAGGAGAAGTAGTGACAAATGCTCTAAGCCTGTAATGAGGAGAAAGTATGCATGGGTGTGGGGGGCGGGGGAGGACGGTGGTCCTGTATGTGCACTCAGGAGCAGATGCCCAAGACCCTCTGCCTGAAAGCTGTGGGATGACTGGTGATTCTGAAGCCCGTAGCCCAACTGTCTGCAATTGACACTTTCTGTTTGTGAAACCAAAGCCCGAGCTGGAAAGCCCTGTCAGACCCCCAGAGCTTATTCTTTTCAGCGAGTCATTGTTTCTACAAATCCTGAGTGACAGTTAGTGCCAAAGGAATCGCCGGCCCCTAGCTGATATGCAACCACCCCAAAGTAAGCACCTGCCAGACAGATGGCTCGGTTTTAGCCCCACCATCCCAGATGGAGAGCTGGTATCTAAGGTGAGGTCGGGGGTCACACTGGAAATGGTGCCTCAGAGGAAGTCATCCAGGAAGCTGCAGGGGCATTTCACAACAGGTCAAAGTCCAATGCCAGACAAAATGCCCCTGTAAGTATGAAACATACTGCCCAGTGTGAGTTCTTTGTGCTCATGCTTTTGGCTGCTTGGGTTAGCACAGAAAAAGAACTCTGTGTCATTGGGCTTTCACTACCTACTTTGAGTCCTTTATCTCCCCATCTATTCAGTGAGGGCTTGGCATTGTCTGTGCCACCACCCTGGCCACCCCAAGCCACATGTGGCTATTGAGCCCTTGAAATGGACCGGCCCAAACTGGTACAGGCTTAACTCTACAACACACACCTGGATTTGAAGACACACACAATAATATAAATTATCTCATTGCATCTTTATATCGATTACAAGTTGAGATGGTAATATTTTCCATGGTACTATTAAAATTAATTGTATCTGTCTATTTTTATCTTTTAATGTGGCTATTAGAAAATTTTAGTTCATATATGTGGGTTATAGTAAATTTTTTTTTAAAGATTTTATGTATTTATTTGACAGAGAGATCCAAGTAGTCAGAGAGGCAGGCAGAGAGAGAGGGGAGGAAGCAGGCTCCCTGCTGAGCAGAGCACCCTATGCGGGACTCCATCCCAGGACCCTGGGATCATGACCTGAGCCAAAGGCAGAGGCTTAACCCACTGAACCACCCAGGTGTCCTGGGTTATAGTAAATTTTTATTTTTTTTAATTTTTTTTTAAGATTTTATTTATTTATTTGACAGAGAGAGAGTACAAGTAGGCAGAGCAGCAGAGGGAGAGGGAGAAGCAGACTCCCCGCCGAGCAGGGAGACCAATGCGGGGCTCGATCCCAGAAACCTGGCAGCCACTTAACCGACTGAGCCACTCAGGGGCCCCTAGAGTAAATTTTTAGTGGCAAGGAATTGACTAGATCTCCAATGTTTTTTCAGTCTCATGGTTGATTTACACAGCAAAAGAAAGAGAAAGGAGAGGGAGAAAGGAAGGAGTTTAAATTCATGAAGATCATGTTTTAGTATGTGTGTTCATTCATTTCTGGATGTGTAACTAGGAGAAATATCAAGCAATTCATAACCTGTTGTAATAATTCTTTGGTCATCATTGAAATACATAAAGTCAACTATGAAGTCAGTGTGCGTTGAAGAAGCCGCCACTGGAGAAGAGGGACTGCCCAATTTCCCTGGAGCAGCTTCCAAAGGGAGATTCGAAGCCTAGCTAAGAGGAATCAACAAACCGCATGTTCTTCCTCCAGCCCCAGACTTTATCATATGCCCCTTCCTGCTGCCACAGTGCCCTTTCTTAACCGTGATCCTCACTGTGTCACTCACTAGCTCAAAAGAACTCAGTGACTTTTTATTTTAAGAATTTTTATTCAAGGGGCGCCTGGGTGGCTCAGTGGGTTAAGCCTCTGCCTTCAGCTCAGGTCATGATCCCAGAGTCCTGGGATCGAGCCCTACATCGGGCTCTCTGCTCATCAGGGAGCCTGCTTCCCTCCCCCCGCCCCCCCCCCGCCTGCCTCTCTGACTGCTTGTGATCTCTATCAAATAAATAAATAAAAATGTTTTAAAAAAAAAAGAATTTTTATTCATTTAGGGCATCTGGGTGGCTCAGTTGGTTAAGCCCCTGCCCTCGGCTTGGCTCATGATATCGGGGTCCTGGAATCGAGTCCTGCATCGTTTCCCCCCCTCTCTGCCTGTCTCTCAGCCTGCTTGTGACCTCTCTCATTCTGTCAAATAAATAAAATCTTTAAAAATAAAAAGAATTTTTATTCATTTATTTGACACAGGGAGAGAAAGCACAAGCCGGAGTAGCAGGGACAGGGAGAAGCAGGCTCCCTACCTGAGCAAGGAGCCTGGGATCATGACCTGAACAGAAGGCAGTTGCTTAACCAACAGAGCCACCCAGGCGCCCTACACTTGGTGATTCTTTATATAATCTACAGGAGAAATTATTTAGTCTTACATGGACATCCCTTATCTCCTGCCCTCTGCCTGTCCCAGATGCCAGATCCATGACCGTTTCCCGCCTTGCATGCCCTGTCTTAGTCACGCTGTATGCATTCACACAGCGAGCACTTACTGAGTGCCAACGGTATGCCACAAACGGGTTTCACAACGGTGAAGAGGAGAAACAAATCTGGGTCCTCACGGGGCCTACAGGAAAGTTGGGGAAAAAGTATGAAACACATAACCGAGCAAATGCTACAAGGGAATGCACAGTCAAGGGACCTAATTTAGGAAAAGTTACCAAAGAAGGTCCCTCTAGAAATGCAACATATAACTAAAACATGAAGGCTGAGAAGAGACCAGCCACTCAACAACCTGGAAGGAAAAATTTCCAGGCAGAACAGAACATACAAAAGCCCTGCAACGAAAACTCATCTCTTCATTTAAAACTCATGCAAGGGCACCTGTGGGACTCTGACTCTCGATGTCGGTTCTAGTCATGATCTCTGGGTCCTGAGGTCCAGCCCCACGTTGGGCTCTGCACTTGGCAAAGAGTCTGCTTGTCCCTGAGAGCAGTCTGCCCTCTCCCTCCGTTTCTGCCCCTCCCTTTGCTCATGAGCTTCCTGTTCTCTCTTCAATCAATCAGCCAATAAAATGTTTAAAAAACAAATTAAAAGGGGCACGTGGGTGGCTCAGTGGGTTAAGCCTCTGCCTTTGGCTCAGGTCATGGTCTCAGGGTCCTGGGATCGAGCCCCGCATCGGGCTCTCTGCTCGGCGGGGAGCCTGCTTCCCCCCTCTCTGTCTACTTGTGATCTCTATCTGTCAAATAAATAAATAAATAAATAATAACCAAATTAAAACTCACCCAAAGCACCCCTTTCTTCAGGAAGTCTTCTCTGACCTTCTGAACCAAGTTAACACACGTTTTATTTGCCACCCCCGTGCTCGTGGTGACCATGTGAACGATTTGCCCGGCCAGATTTGCCTGGAGGTAGCACCTTACTCTCAGTGGTATATCCAGCAAAACTAAAACCATGAAGAAATTAAAAAGGGAACCTTTCGCTAGAGGTCAAGATGTGAAGTAGGAGCAGGAAGTGGGAGCTTTGGGGACAAGCAAAAGAGAAAAAGCATGAGGCTGCCGGGAACTATGGACTGGAGCAAGGGATGGGGACAGCCAGTTAAGCAAGGAGAGTTAGTTTAGTGTCCTTGGCAAGGGACAAGGAAAATTTTAAAATCCAAAAAGCAATAGCTGGGGGGACCTCCACCCATGGGCTTACACAGAACAGGAGGGCGATGGGCATTATCATGTTTGCCCCCTTTTGGTACTGGGTACTAAGTCTGCTCTGGGGCATTTGTTCTCTCAGTAGACCTAGAATTTCCTTCTGTCTTGCTGTCTTTCTGCTTTCTTTGCCCCCTACCCTGTCCCTCAGATTTCAGCTACTCTGAAACTCCAGGCAGTGCATTACTCTTTCTCAGCAAGATCTGCCTTTTCTCTTTGTTTAATGTTGTGACCATAGTGCCTTTAGGTCAGTAGATCTCTACGTGATAGGTACACATATGTAAAGAGTCGTCCCCACCCACTGGGCTTAGACTGACCCCCCGGGTTGGGGAGAGGGCAGAATAAAACAGAGACTAGAGGACCAGAGAGGCTGATTCAGAGAGAACAGCTTCATATCAAAATTCTGCCTTCCTTTGGCAAATGGCATGGTGGTGTGAGCATGGCAGCTTTGATCCTGGCCTAAGCCGTTTATTACAGGGCCTCTTCCCTGACACTCCCCTAATTCCAAAGCAGATTTTAGAGATAAATCTTTCTGTATTTCCTAGGGCCTCAGGTTCCGTAGGTATGCCTATGGCTCCTCATCCATGACTCAGGCCATTTTATCACCTTTTCTGTAGCAAGCAGCATACTCAAGGGGTCCCTCTGGCCCACAGACATTCAGGATAACGAGCCCCTTTCCCTCATCTTGCCAAAGAGGCAATTATATGTAGAGGGAATCAAAAGATTGCCATGCCCAGGGAGTCAAAAAAATGTAGCTTTTCCATATGTAACTTCTTTGAAGCACCTTTCCTATACACACACACACACACACACACACACACACACACACACCCTGCCCTACTAAGTAAAATGGAAATATCTCTTTAAGTAACACAGTGTCTACTTGAATGGCTAAGACTAGTATTCAGAGTTGTTTTCTCCAGCCCCTGCTCCTCTCTGAGATGTATTTAGTTGTACAGGGAAGGAAATCATCCATAACTTGGGGACTGCAAAGAAGCAAGCCTCACAGTGTCTATCCTATGTGCCTTACATTGTCCTGTCACTTCTCTGCTAACCACCAAGCAGGATTCTTGTTTCCTTTAACATGGCGCGCCTTGCTGTCCAATAACAAAATCTGTGACTTGTGCGCTTGTTGCCTGGCATTTTGGTTCTCGGTGACCATTTCTACTTTAGCAACTGGTCTGCATCTCTGTACAGAGGGCTCAGACCCTTGAGTGAGGGTTGGCAATCTGGCAGTGCATCTCTCAGCACTCAGTTTTAGGGCCTCCCCCCCCCCACCTTTGTGGCCTATCCTTGCAAACTCTGTAGGAACCATCCTTACCATTTCGATCCTCTGTAGGGAGATTGAGTTCTACATGCCTTCTCCATCGGGAGGACTGCAATTCCTAATCATACCGCATCACAAGCTTTTTAAGATTGCAACCTCCCTCCAGATGAAGTCAATGCTAGTCTATAAAACAAATGATTCTCAGGGGAAAACACGGGTCTAAACTTATCTGACTTTAGTGAAAATTAGCTAGATATTTCTGAATCACATCCTCTCCATCCCCAGACGTGACACTACGGATGTGAGGCAAAGACCCTGATAGTCACCTCTATTCAAATTCTATCCTCTCTGTTTCTCCTATAATTCCACAGGACTAGAAGAGAAGGGACTTTGATTTTCCCACTTGTTCTTTAGCATGTCCTTCTTTGCCCTACCCTGCCTGACACACAGAAAACTTTATTATCTAGTTTATTCAGGCCTGATAACTTTGATGATAAAGACAGAAAAGAAGGAATTTATTATACAAGAGTTTTCTTTCTTAATAAACACTGGCTTTCAAGCTGCTAGGCTTCCTGCTTTGATTATTACAATTTGAATAACAAAACTCTTTCTCTTCCTATTTTTCAAAAATTCTAACCTTCCCAAACCTTAAGAACAAATGTATGTCTTAGGGTGAGTAAGAAGAAAGTCCCATCCTTGACAGGTTTCAAAATATTATCTCTACATTATACGTTTGCATAGGTAAGCTGCAGAAGCACTGACCGAAGACAAAGAGAGCATTCTAGAATAAGCATGTCCTAGCTCATGAGAGCTGTGTATATCTTGTCCCAAATTTGTGTTCAGTTAACTTGGTAATCTGACATCAACCATGTCTACAGTATTTTTGCTAAGGAAATCAGAAAATGCTACAAATCAAATCAAGATTTTTTGTTTTGATTTTTTTTTTTTTTTTGGAGAGCATCATTAAACATTTACTGGCACATCACTGTATAGAGTATATTGCAAAACCAAGTTTATATACAGAGGAAAGCTATTATCCACACCGGAGCTAGCTACCCAACAAAATGTTAACATCAGGCAGCCTAAAGGGTCTCACAAGTACCCTCCCCACTTTCCTTACAACCAAAGAACAACACATGCAAGCGCTTACTGCTAATACATGTGACAAAGGTGATGGTCAAGTCCACAGGTACGCCAGGCTCTAGGCATTACTGGAATCAGTAGTACTACCTCAGAAATGCATTTTTTTCAACTTTGCCTCAATATATGTTATCAAGGGCAGTAAGTCTTCCACAAGCTTCATAACAAATTCTGTTTCTATCATTTAAAAGAGGCTCAGATTTAGCAGGAGCGCTAAATTTTGACATTGAAAACCAATGGCCACGATGTATTTTTCGCAGCTATGTCAGGCCATAGTTTACGTGATATTTTAAGGTCACTTGTGGTATATGGCTAATAGTCAACACCGGAAACAGAACTCTTAAACTGTTGGAGTTTTGTAGAATAAATAAAAAACCCTAACTTTATACTTCATTTTTATCTGATGTGTTTCCTCAAAACCATCTTATGGGTCAGAGCCATGGGGAATGATATGTTAATAGCAGACTACTGCTATGTTTTCCAAATTTACTAGAATATATACTTAAGAAAGGTCAGTAACAACAACAGGAAACAACACTGATCCAGGACCAAAATTAAGGACAAGATCACCTCAGAAGAAGATAAATGGTTAGAGCCTATTATGCCTCCTCTGTCTGTACAATAAAGTCAATGAATGCTTTATTCTGGAACATTGTTTTATTCTATCTTGGTTTTGGAGTCAAAAATTAATTCCACTGTGGTTGATTTTTGACACAATATGAAATTGGAAGATGACTTAGCTAAAAAAAACAAGAAAAAAAAACAAATCAACAAAAATTTCTTGAACGTGTGTTGCTCACCGACCCTGTCATCCACATACACACTAAGAGGGGAAGATAGTACAGAGCCACCAATGGGGATGTGTTGGAGGGATATAAGGCGTGGTTTCAGAGGGACACCCCGGAACTCTCCCAGGAAGCTGGCACCCTCCACAGCTGCACAAGTTTCTGTGGGCGTGCATATAAACATGTATGTATGTGTTGTCAACTTTTCCGAAGAAAATACATATTTTCTAAAATATAAAAATAGGGCTTATTCATATGAGAACATAAACAGATAAAAGTCAAAGTGCCAAATCCTGGTTTGAGCCAGACAATATATCTGAAAGTCTGTCATCCACTTCAGCAAGAGATTGAGTTGCTCTGTCTAAAATCCAGTCCTTTTTCTCCAAAGATACCCATTTAGGACAGGATTTTTCAATCTCATAACTGTTGACACACTGAGCAGGATAATTTTGTGTTGTGTGAGGCTGTACTATGCATCGTACCAAGCACCTTACAATATACCGGGCCCCCACCTACTAGATGCCACCATCATTTCCCCTTCTAGACACTGCTACATATCCCTGGGAGGCCAAATCTGCCCTAGCTGAGAACCACTGATTTAGGGTAAAAGAAAAATTCATGAAGTACCTGGGTGGCTCAGTGAGTTAAGCATCTGCCTTCAACTTGGGTCATGATCCCAGGTCATGGGATCGAGACCCACACTGGGCTCCCTACTCAGCGGGAGTCTGCTTCTCCCTCTCCTTCCACCAGTCGCCCTGCTCATGCTCTCTCTCTCACTGACAAATAATTTAAATCTTAAAAAAAAAAATTCTGATGTCACATGATGCAGAAAAAATAATTCCTAGTGGATTACAGAACTAAAATGTCTAAAAAGACAATCATAACAGTATTAACAGAAATGATAGTATATTTTCATAATATCATTAAAAATATAGTGTGTGTCTGGGAGTTAACTAATTGAGGATGATGTTCTTTATTAAGCAGGACATGAAATGAAAAAGCTGTAAGGGATTTGATTATATGCAAATTAAAATCTTTTGTAGGGTAAAAGGTGCTGTAAGAAAAGCTAAAATATAAACCGCAGGGCACATAAAAATATTTGGAACATATTATATATTCCCAAATATTACACGAGGCTTGTTTTGTTCAGTAAAATTTTCTGCTGAGAAAAATGGAACCCACATGTTTGAGGTCTAAAACAGCTTTCTCCTATTATGGAAGCTTTCTCAATTCTTTCTTTTAAAGAACAAAATACCATTGTGAGAACATATCAAACCGATAGACCTATTCAGTGCTAACTTTAAGTAATTTGCCAAAAATGCAAAAGAATAAAATAAGGTAGATGAATTGCTTATCTGTTAGATACAATTATAAAAAACAAACTCTTTTAGGGGCACCTGGGTAGCTCAGTCAGTTAAGTGACCGACTTTATTTCAGCTTACCGTCATGAGCTAGAGCCCCACGCTGGGTTCCACACTCAGCATGGAATCTGCACAAGGTTCTCTCTCCCTCTCCCACTGGCCCTCCCTCCCCTCATGCGCATGCACGCATTCTCTCTAATAAATAAATCTTTAAAAACAAACTCTTTCAGAAATTACATTACAAAGCAAGTATGTGCTATTATTTTTCTTCCTCATCTTTTTCATTTCTAATCATTTCATTTCTCTTATAGTCTACATGGCAGGCAAACTAAATTTCTTTTAGCTGCTTGACTGTACCTATCTTTCTGTCTCTTCTCAAGGCCCTTGAACATGCTGTTCTGTCTGGAACAGGATGGAAATCCTCTACAGTAGTTTCATTTAACTCTTACTCATCTCTTGGAACTCCATTTCCCCATTACTGACTCTGGGAACATTTCCTTACTTTATAGACTTTAACTGGGTTTCGTTAGTTACATGCTCTCGTATCACTCCATACTTCTTCTAGGACTTATTACAGTGAGAAGTAACTACTTTTTGGCTAGGTACTTAACGTCTGTCTTACCCACATACATCTAAGCCACATGAGTTCAAGGAATGGTTCTGCCCTCATCATAAAATGCTCCTGTTCCTAGTTCAGTATCTGTCCCTGAAGTGATGGTCAATAAATACTTATTCAGTGGGATGCCTGGGTGGCTCAGTGGGTTGGGCGGCTGCCTTCGGCTCGGGTCACAGTCCCGGCGTCCTGGGATCGGGTCCCACATCGGGCTCCTGGCTAGGTGGGGAGTCTGCTTCTCCCTCCGCCTCTGCCTGCCTCTCTCTGCCTGTGCTCGCTCTCTCTCTCTCTAACTAGTGGATAAATAAAATCCTAAAAAAAAATTTTAAAAAATAAATAAATAAATAAATACTTATTCAGTAAATATCTCAAGAGTAAATTCTCAATACTGGATTCATCCTTAAGCGGTTGGCAAAGTATAATACCTGGTAGAGAGCAGCTGTTTAGTTGCTATTGAATGAATAATCAAATAAATATTAATAACAAGAGTGATGCTGAGAGGCAGATACAATAGGAACAGAAATTTGGACAACAGACTTTGGAACAGAATGAAGAAACAGAAGAAAAAGATACCTGACCTTCAAAAATGTTCTCTATCCCCCAGAGACATAAATGCATTGACCTGAAGGGGCACCTGCACCCCAGTGTTTATAGCAGCAATGTCCACAACAGCCAAACTATGGAAAGAGCTGAGATGTCCATCAACAGATGAATGGATAAAGATGACACACACACACAATGGAATATTACTCAGCCATCAGTGAAATCTTCCCATCTGCAATGACCTTGATGGAACTAGAGGGTATTATGCTAAGTGAAATATGTGAGAAAGACAATTATGATTTCACTCATATGTGGAATTTAAGAAACTAAACAGAAGAGCATAGAGGAAGGGAGGGAAAAATAAAACAAGATGAAATCAGAGAGGCAGACAAATCATAAGAGACTTTTAACCATAAGAAACAAAGTGAGGGTTTCTGGGGGGAAGGGGTGGAGGGAAGGGATAACTGGGGGACAGACATTAACGAGGGCATGGGATGTAATGAGCACTGGGTATTACATACAACTGATGAATCACTGTACTCCACTTCTGAAACTAGTAATATACTATATGTTAATTAATTGAATTTAAATTACATTTAATTAAAAAAAAAAAGAGAGAGGGGCACCTGGGTGGCTCAGTGGGTTAAAGCCTCTGCCTTCGGCTTGGGTCATGATCCCAGGGCCCTGGGATCAAGCCCCGCATCGGGCTCTCTGCTCAGCGGGGAGCCTGCTTCCTCCTCTTTCTCTCTGCCTGCCTCTCTGCCTACTTGTGATCTCTGTCTGTCAAATAAATAAATAAAACATTTTAGAAAAACAAAAAAGAAAAAAGGAAAACAATGTACTCCATCAGATGAGTTTCAAATAGTTTCCTCCAGGTCACAATTGTTCAACTAACTTTGTTCATGGTAACTTTAAAATTCAGAACTGCCTAAATTTTGTGAAACCAATTTATAAATTTCTTCATGTAAGTTTAGGAACCAAACAGTAATCAATTTCGAACTCTCCTACCCCAGAAGTGTCAGTAATCTATGTGCTAAGTTTGGTGAGAAACTAAGATAATCCTTAAATAAAATTACTATGCTCTGATATGATATTCCAGTTGGCATGGGCTCTTATTTTCTGTCAACCTGGTAATTAAGAGGTCCAAAAATCAGGAGAATGTCCACGACTATCATTATTTTTGCCCCAGAATGTTCTCTCCCTGGTATTCCCTGCAGTCTTTAAGTCTTGTACATATCACCAAGCAGTAATCCCTTCAAAGCACCGAGCACTGAAGAATGACAGTGTTTTGCATCCCTTCAGAAGTCCAAACAGAGCTACGGATTAAAGCTGTATGTGAAGCACAACCTAGAATGAACCCTTGGGTTAGCCAAACAACTGCAAGATATTCTCACAGAGCAGCAGCAGCTGCTGCTCTCAGTGAGCAATGGTCTTGAGCATTCTTGGGGAAGCTGTTGTTCTCATTACCGCAGATATATAACATAAAATGAAGAAGGCCAGTATCATCTTTTAAAATCTGGAAGTCTGCTGCCAACAAAATTAAACTCCAAAAGAAATTTAAGTTAACATGTTACCATCCTTTAATATTGGGACCCTTGTTTAATTTAGTTCTTTATCTATATTGTTACTCAATGATTTATGGGCATTCCATTTTTCATATTTTTTAATTCCCCCATTTGTTCCAGATACATCTATATCTCTCTTCAGTGTGAATAAAATCATATTATCCTGCACCCTCAACACCTTCATTACCAAAGGTAAAGGTCAGGTTGGGGCCTACACAACAGGAATAACACGCCTCACCTTCCTAGATAGCCTCAATTCCATCAGTGGAATTCTGTCTGCTTTTCCCAGGGCCAGGGGTACAGTGTGAGCCTTGAACAACATAACTCACCTTCGAGGAACCAGATACCCATGCTTCCTTATATCTTGGATCTCAATGCTCACCTATCTCGAAACTGCTCAGTTTCATTGAGTCCCTTCCCTCATTTATGTCAGTCACTGCAAGAAACCCTAGGCTTCTATCTCCCCCAATCTTGCACATCCTAAGTACGGTGAAGTCTTTGTAGAGCCCGTTTTTGTCTATTGTTAACTCCACCTTAACATCTGAAACCCATAAACCCATCCTCTGAGCCTTCTCCAACTCCTGGTTCGTCAGCACCAGAACGTCCTAAGTGGGCACTCTCAATCTCATCTTTGACGTTTTCCTTTCTCTGAGGACACTGCTGCAGACTTTTCAAGTGATGGCCATTTCCTCTTCCACACCTAAACTACCACTAGGCGTGGAAGTGAAGTAGGTGTCCTCCCCGTTCCTTATCTCTGCTTCCAGATCATTGCTCCTCTATCTCACATAATGCAGCTTTGAACTTAACATTATCCTATTACACTGCCCACAGTCTCTCAGTGTTGCTGCCATCTCCTACCCTACTCTTTTCACTTATTTATTTGTTTGTTTAAGATTTTATTTGAGAGAGAAAGTGAGAGACAATGCATGAGCGGACAGGGAGAAGGGGTAGAGGGAAAGGGAGAAGCAGGACTTGGGGCTCGATCCTGGGTCCTGGGATCATGACCTGAGCCAAAGGCATCCACTAAACCACAGACTGAAACTCCCAGGAGCCCTTTCCCTATTCACTTTAGATTCACCGACACTCTCTCCAGCACTACTCCTGCCTTATCTAGGGCAACTTCAAAATGCACTAGATAATTCTTCCAGCAACCTAGCCTTCTTTTCTCCAAGGGTGTTTATCCACCAACCTACTGCAGTACTCTCCCTAATGATCACACCTGTGACCTGTATTGTCCTATATGTCTCGCCGCATGTTGGCTACTGTTTCAAATGTGGCTAGTCCAATCTGAGATGTACTGAAAGTGTAGCATACACACTGGATTTCCAAAATTTAATATGAAAAAATGTAAACTATCTCATTAATATTTTTATATCTGTTAATGTTAAAATGATCATTTTGGATATTTATTTGGATATTTCAATGTCGGTACTAGAAAATTTACACTTAGGCTTTATGAAACCCACTAAATTTCTTTTAGTAAACTCTTGCAAACATTCCCATGACTAGTACCAGTAAAGCCTACATAGTCTCAATTTAATATCTTATCCTCCCTGATGACCATGTCCTCCTACCTTTCCAGCTCACTCGTTCTAGTGTCCCACCAGGATTCTCTGCTCCTACTCCTTTCCCACTCTTCCTCATGCCTTTGATGTTTTTCCCTTTATTACTTTTCCAATTTAAATTTTATAATCAATCATTTTATGTATCTCCTCCTGTCTACTCTCAATTTTCTTTCCCTCTTCACTTTAACTTGGTTGCTTGGTGAAACCACAGCCTTGGTTAAGTCTCCACCTATGCACCATCCCAAGTCTGAAGAAAAAAATGCAAAACTATATGGATTGGCTTCATTTTAACATCAAGAACTTGATCATCTAATCCAAGCTTTAGTGTGCAGAAGAATCTCCTGGAGGACTTATTAAAAGACAATTTCTGGGCCCCTCTCCCAGGGTTACATATTCACTAGGTCTGTCATGGGGCCCAAGAATGTGCCTTTTTAACAAATTCTCAGGTAAAGCTGACTGACCCTGCTGGTAGTGGAACCCCACATTGAGAACCACTGCTCAAGCAGGCCCATAATGCTCTCCCCCCAACATACTATATTTCCATCATCTACTCAGTCTCCATTCTCCTAAATAAGTTATACCTTCTTTTTTCTTTTAAAACTTTCAACAAATTCACTCTCATCCTCACTCTACCTGATGTCTTTGCTTTCCACTTCACTGAGAAATATGAAACACAAAATTAGAAAAGAACTTCTGCATTCTCTCAAAACCACACCACCTGAGGCACCTGGGTGGCTCAGTCAGTTAAGCGTCTCTTGGTTAAGAGACTCTTGGATTAATGTTCAGGTCATGAGTCAGGGTCATGAGATCGAGCCCCACGTTGGGGTCCATGCTCAACTCAGAAGGCTGCTTCAGATTCTCTCTCCATCCCCCTCTGCTTCTCCCCTTGCTGGCCCACATGCTCTTTAATAAATAAAATCTTAAAAAGAAATTCCACCTTCCTTCTTCCCGCTAAACCAATATACTCATCTGCAAGTCTGTGTTACAGATGAATTTTCTCTGCTTCCTCCTAAAACCTGTTTTTTTTTTTTTTTTTCCTCATGGGAAGCAATTCCATTTCGCCTCATCCTTCATATTAGTGCCTCACTCTGTCACCAGCCTCTGGTCCTGCTCTCTGTTCCCATTTGCAGAAGTGTATGCAAAATGATTGCTTGTATCCATGGTCTCTAGTTTCTTTTTTCTCCAATCACTTTTTTTTTTTAAGATTTTATTTATTTGACAGACAGAGATCACAAGTAGGTAGAGGCAGGCAGGCAGAGAGAGGGAAGCAGGCTCCCTGCTGAGCAGAGAGCCCGAAGCAGGGCTCAATCCCAGGACCCTGGGATCATGACCTGAGGGGAAGGCAGAGGCTTTAACCCACTGAGCCACCCAGGCACCCCACTCTCCAATCACTCTCAAAATTACTACAATCAACCTTTTCACCCTAATCTACAAACTGTTTTGTCAAGACCACCAATAACTTCCATTTGCTAACCCAACATTCGCTCTGTGGTGCTTCTGTTACATGACCTATCACTATCCTTTGACTCGGTCATTCATTTCCTGGCGCTCCACCTTCGTGGTTTTCCTGCTACCTCACTCATAGCTCTTTTTCAGTCCTCTCTTTTCATTCCTTTTTTCTCCCTCCGGTTGCAACAGTAAAGTGTCACAAGTTTGTTTCTTGACCTTCCTCTCTATCGATACACCCAACATCTGTAACTCAAAATGCCCTAAACTGATCTCATTACGGCCCTCATGCAAAACCCACGGCTACTACTGTCTTAATGTTAGGATTCAATGATGATGCCATCCATCAGGTTGCTCAGACCAAAATGCTTGAGTCATCCTTGAATCTTTTTTGAAATCTTACATCTCACACCCTATCTTACTAGAAATTCTATTGCCTCTACTCTCAAAAAATATCCACAAGCTGACTAGTTCTTTTTTTTTTTTTTTAAAGATTTTATTGATTTATTTGACAGAGAGAGAGATCACAAGTAGACAGAGAGGCAGGAAACGGGGTGGGGGGAAGCAGGCTCTCCGCTGAGCAGAGAGTCCGATGCGGGGCTCGATCCCAGGACCCTGAGATCATGACCTGAGCTGAAAGCAGAGGCTTTAGCCCACTGAGCCACCCAGGCGCCCCTCACAAGCTGACTAGTTCTTACCACCTCTACTATCCCTACACTGGTCTAAGCCACCATCATATTTTTTGCCTCTATTACTGTGTTACCCTAGTAACTAGTTCCCCTGCCTCGACCTTTGCCTCCACGTAGTTCATTCTCTATAGAGAAGCCAGAAAATCCACAGTATTATGCCATTTCTCTGCCCCAAATCCTTCAGTGCATCCCTCTTCAATCAGAGTGAAAACCAAAAAAACATTTTTTTGAGCCGAAACCAAGAGTCAGATGCTTACCTGAGCCACCCAGGTGCCCCCCAAAACCAAATTCTTAAAATGATCTAATGAGGTCTTACATGGCATAGTACTTCCCTATGGACATTACTTACGTCTCCCACTACATTTCGTACTATTCTCTCCCTTTCTCACTCTGTTCCAGCTACACTGACCACCTAGTTGTTACCCCAAAATGCCAGATATTTTCCTACTCTAGAACCAGCATATCTCAGTCAACCACTATCACACCTAATACATAGTAGACAGTCAATAAATATGGTTGCTTATGTAAATGAAAGAGTTTTTGACCTACAAAGAAATAACATTCTGAAAGTGTCTAAGCCAGAAGAGCTTGACATATTCGAAAGGTCAAGCGAAAGGAGATGAAGTTGTAGTATCAGAATTTCCATCACTCAGAGCCTACAGGCCATAGTAAGGGTTATGGAGTTTATATTTTAATTGTGATGGCAAGATATTAAAGATATTTGAATGGAATTTATATGCTTCCATTTATGCTTAATAGGGACCCCTCTGACAGTTTGATGGAGATTTGACTCTAGATGGCTAAGGCCAAAGCAAGAAAGTGAGTTAGGAGCTTATTACAGTGATCCGAATGAGGGAAGATGATGTCTCACATTATTAAGATGGAACTAGTAGAAGTGGAACACGGTGTATCAGTCTAGGCAATTTCTTTAAGTGGCCCAAATAAAATTAGTTTGCTCAGAAAAGTTTTTAAAATTTCATTTTGAACCATGAGGTCCTGAGTTATGCTTGCAAATAACTTCAAAAACTTGTCACAATAAAAACACTGAAGTATGTTTCTTTCTACTTTGATGTTTGCCATGAAAGATAAGTCAAAGTCATGATTTTGGAGTATCAAACCTATAATCTACATTCCGGGAAAAGTCCTACATATTTTCAAAGGAAATGCACAAAGCTATTTGAAAGAGTACTTCATAAACAAAATGGGGTTTTTTGGCCTCCATAACTCAAATTTTCCTCTTCAACTGAGTCTCACAGACTAATGGACTTTTTGAAGTTACTTGAAGAAAATTATCCAGAAAACCATTTTTTTTCCCCCTGGTGAAAACACTTAGATTTAGCTAGCTGGACTCAGTTTAGATGATCCCAATTTTGTCAGCAACATCCAAAGCTTCATAGTCAGGAACCAATCAAGCATATACCTTCTTCTCTCCATGGGGCCTGATCAGGGTGTTGACCTTGCCCACATCAATGCCATAGAGCTTTCTCACAGTCTGTTTGATCTGGTGCCTGTTGGCCTTGACATCCACAATGAACACAAGTGTGGTATTGCGTTATGTTTACTTCATGATTTAGAGGAGTGAGAGGGGAATTTGAGGGCATAGTGCCCATGCTTGTTTCTTCTGGAGGCACTCTTCATTCAAGGATATTAGGGCTGCCTTCAGAGATGCAGTGTTGGAATATACGTGATGTGTGCATGTTGTATGTGACTAGAGATGCCTTTCAGCACCACTTTCTTGGCCTTCAAGGCCTTTGCTTTGGCTGTGGAAAGGGCAAGAGCTTCCTTCTTCAACTTTGGTGCCATCTTTGTGAAATAACACTTAAATTCCCACCATATGATCTGACAACAGAACAAAGACTTTATTGTTTTCCCAAAATGGATAAAATTCAATATGTAGATTCATCCTGGAGCTGTTCTAGGAAAATGTTTAAAAATTTTCACTTTTACCTTAGTGTTTCTGAACCTCCTTTACTAGCCAGGGTCTCAATACTAGTGCAAATTATAGAAGAAAATGGGAACAATTCTCCCTTTTCATATAATAATAGCTACGACTTATTGAGGACTACATACCAGGCACCGTAGAAAGAGCTCCAGAACAATATTATGAAACAGGAACTATTCACATGCTATGGATGGAAAAACCTAACTCAGAAAGCATAAGTGTCTTAACCAACACTACACATTCTAGATGGTGAAGTTGTGACCTGAATCAAAATCTAACTTTGCCTATTTTCTTTGCACTTCAATAAAATCTTAAAATTCCTAAACCTTTCTATAAATGTACTTAAGTCATGTAACATATGGATACATTCCTAGGGCTTCCTTGCCAGTTATATCTTAAGAAAAACTAACTGTATCACCCTAAGTTCTACTATCAATTTTCAAAATAATGTCCTTTCGGAAACAAACTGAAGGTTGCTGGGGGAGGGGGAGAGGAGGACGGAAGCGGGATTATGGACATGGGGGGGGGTTGCAATGGTGAGTGCTGTGAATTATGTACAACTGATGATTCCCAGACCGGTACCCCTGAAACAAATGATACGTTATATGTTAATTAAAAAAAAATAATGTCCTTCATTAGTAGTGGAATGAAATTTGATGGTATCTGCAAAAGAGAAGGAAATACTTATGAGGCTGGATGATGTAGGATCAAACTGAATCCCACCAAATTAACAGTCACTGGGGGTTCTATGACAAATCCAAATCAGATATAAATATTTATACTGCATTTATTTTACTCATCTAATTAGCAAAAAAATGTAACCATTATATTGTAACTTAGCTATTATTTTTCGTATTTTAGGTAATTTTGTAATTTAATGTTAGAACTCTGAATGGGAAGTAGAAATCTTGAGTTCCATGTGGAGTTCTTTTTTTTTTAATTAAAATCTTTTTTTTTAATATTTTATTTATTTATTTGAGAGAGAGACAGTGAGAGAGAGCATGAGTGAGGAGAAGGTCAGAGGGAGAAGCAGACTCCCCGTGGAGCTGGGAGCCCGATGCGGGACTCGATCCCGGGACTCCAGGATCATGACCTGAGCTGAAGGCAGTCGCTTAACCAACTGAGCCACCCAGGCGCCCCTCCACGTGGAGTTCTAATAGAGGATATCAAGTAAAGCACACCCTCTCTGAATTTCAACTATTTCTAATGGATGGTAAAAAAAATCTGGTGGGACAGGGGCACCTGGGTGACTCAGTGGGTTAAGCCTCTGCCTTTGGCTCAGGTCATGATCTCGGGGTTCTGGGACTGAGCCCCACATCGGTCTCTCTGCTCAGCAGGGAGTCGGCTTCCCCCACCACCTCTGCCTGCCTCTATGCCTGCCTCTCTGCCTACTTATGATCTCTGTCTGTCAAATAAATAAATAAAATCTTAAAAAAAAAAAAATCTGGTGGGAGGAACGTCAATGCTTTTGAAATACGTTCAAGGGAACGGGTCTTATAAAAATATTTTCTTATATCATTGTTCCTCACGCCATTCCACCTTTGGTTTTTCTGCCCCTGTAACCCTTACTTTGGTATCACACCAGACTTTGTGAAAAATACTTGACGATAAACGGTAATGTTGGGATTCAAGCTGTTAAATTTTAGAGCACTTTCTGAGAATTATCACCAATTAACACCTCTTTCTTTTCAGGAAAAATGCTTCATCAGTTTCCTAATTAGTTAACTTAGATCAGTTTTATTTATTTTTACTGGTGGTATTACAATTAACATGTAGGAATGGAGGGTAAAGAAATTTTCCAGACATGAATCTCACTGCTACTCATAAAGTTTGTTCATGAGAATAGCATGCTGCAGAATTAGGCATAATGGGATTGACTATCTGGATAGCTATTATAATTATTTCCCTTTTACAAATACATTTCACTAGCTTAATACACCCGTGTTGTATTCCTCACTGTTGCTATGTATCCAACGTATACTGGACATAACTGGATATCTGTACTGTCACCACTGCAGCCAAGAAAGCTAGTGCTGGCAATTTTTTTTAAAGATTTTATTTATTTGTTTGTTTATTTATCTACTTATTTATTTAAGAGAGAGGAAGAAAGAAAGCGAGTAGGGGGAAGAGCAGAGGGACAGGGACAAGCAGACTCCCTACTGAGCACAGAGATGGATGTGCTGAGAATGAGGTGGGGGGAAGGGCTTGATCTCACAACTCTGAAATCAGGACCTGAACCAAAATCAAAGAGTCAGTAGCTTATCCACCTGAGCCACTGAGGCACCCCGTGTGCTGGCAATTTTATTCCTGCTCTTTTACGTTACTTTGAACCGGGGATGGTGCTGTGGGATGAGGATACAGCAATGAGCAAAACACAGTCCTCATCATCAGTAATATTGTAACAAATCTGTATGGTGGCAAGTTGGTAACTAGACTTATGGTGGTTGGTCTTTTCATAATGGATATAAATATCAGATCACTATGTTGTAAACCTGAAACTCAAATCACATTGTATGCCAATTATTCTTCAGTTAAAAACACATGGTCCTTATCCTCATGAAACTTAAAATACGGGAACAGGGATAATGAATAATCATTGCGTGGGCCTGTGAAAATTCTGAAGGAAAAAGGATGGAAATCTTGTATTCAAATTTCAAAGTGTAAATTACAGAGAAAGAAATTTTAGACAGCTCCCAGTAGATAAATTCACATTTCAGTGAATTTCCACTATGGAAGTGGAAATTGACATTTAAGAATAAAAAATGGACATAGATGAGGCAGCAAACCAACAGAACCGAAGCAGAAACCAAACCAACAGACCGACGGAACTGGAAACACGCGATGTAATACGCCGTACAAGCAACATAAATTCAGACAACAAACTGGTGGTGGCCAGAAGGCAGAGGGGTGTGGGAGGTGGGTGAAATAGGTGAAGGGGATCAAGAATAAATGTCCACTTGCAGAATGCATACGTCACCGTAGGAAAGGTGCCACATGGGGAATAGTCAGTAATATCAATGGCATTGCATGGTGACAGATACTGACTGCGCTAATCATGCTAAGCGCAGCGTACTTTGTAGTGTTCTCCAATCAGTATATTATGCACCCGAAACTAATATAAATACAGCATCGTATGTCAACGATACTTCAGTAATAAACAATCCAAGCTGCATTCAAAAAAGGGTACTTGCCTAGCAGATTCGAGGTAGCCTCTCCAATCCCCTTATTCAAAAGCGTATGAAAAGGCTTTTAAAATGCCTAAAAACTCAAAACAACACTAAAACATAAGATAAATGGGCAAATAAAGATCACACTCACAGGACTTTTCACCATGTATAAGGCAGGTGGACCCAGACTTAAAAACAATTAAAATCCAATTCATGAAATACAGTCTGCTTAAATGTGCTTACTAGTAAAAGAAAGACTTCATCACCCCATCAACGACTGACCTATGGTCAGAATCACAGGGTCTGTACAACAAGCATGTTGGGCAACAATCACTTTATTGCACAGAAAAAATTTTTGAGGCAATAAAGAATAGAAAGGATCAATCATGTAAATCTAGCAGTCAAACACAGGTTTGAAATACTCAAGTCTGAATGCAGAGGAAAAGGTCAGATGCAAAAAAAATGAGAGAGAAGATAATAGACATGCACATCAGAGGACAGAGATCTATTATACAGATTGTCTAGAAGTTTTTTTTTTTTAAAAGGACCAGGTGAGCAGGGCCTGGGTGGCGTAGATGGTTAAGTGTCCAGCTCTTTTGGCTCAGGTCCCAATCTCAAGGTTGTGAGATCGAGTCCTGCACGGGGCTCAGAGCTCAGCATGGAGCCTGCTTAAGGTTCTCTTCTCCCTCTGCCCCTTCCCCCATCTCTCTTTCTCTAAAATAAATAAACAAATCTTTAAGGGGAAAAAAAAAGGAGCAGATGAAATGGGAATTAATAAACAAACAATAAATAAAATAAGCCCAATCCAAAGGGCAGCTGGGTGGCTCAGCCAGTTAAGCATCTGCCTTCAGCTCAGGTCATGATCTCAGAGTCCTGGGATCAAGTCCTGTATCAGGCTACTCTGCTTCCTCTTTGACGGGGAGTCTGCTTCTTCTCTCTCTCTCCCTCGGCCCCTCTCCCCTACTCGTGCTCTTTCTCTCTCTGTCTCATATAAGTAAATAGAATCTTAAAAAAAATTTTTCTTTAAACCCCCAATCGCAAGTAGAAATTTCCTAATGTCATAAAAGGAGCCAAGAAAAAACAAAAAAAGCAGAGTACAGAGATTGAAATATTTAATCAAGATTCAGGCAAAATCAGTGTTCAAAGGTCTACACCTAAACAAATCTCCACAGGAAGTTGAAACTGAAATGCTTGAGGCAAAAAGAAAGTTTGTCCACAGTTGAACATGAATTAGGCTGGTAGCACACTCCGCCTCACCGATATGAAATGACAGAAGCAACTAGGGAAGTTTCTATACAGTTTGAAGATAAAACTTTGTGATCTAAAAATTAAATATACACTTGTATTCCATTACTGAGAGGGAAAAGAATATTATGTTCTGATATACAAGTGCTCAGAAATCATGCTCCCAATACGCACACTGTGAGAAAAGAAACAAGAACAAAAACTCAAAGATGTCCTACACCTGACCAAAACCCTGGAAAAGAAGGACTTTAAGGGCTGGAAGTGAGCTCCCAAGTTGGTAAAGGAGGAAAACAATCTAGTTTGATGTAAAAAAAAATTTTTAATTAGCCATAAATGTTCAACAATAACCACTGGGGTGGACATTATTATTTTAAAGGTCAGGAAACTGAAACACAATGAAGTGATCTGCAAGTCATATAGCTAGTCCGGGAAAGGACTTTGTTCTCATCATTTCTATTTAACATTGAATGGGGACCTTAACCGGTATAATCCATCAAAAAATAAACGTCAAAAAAAAGGTGGACAAAGTGTCTTTATTGACAGATACGATTGTTGATGTGGAAAATTCTAATGAATATATAAAAGGCCCACTACAAATGAATGAAATTAGCAAGATTACTGGATACAAAGTAAATGCCAAAACAAACAAACAAACCTCACTATTGACTGTACTCCTCTATACTAGAACCAAGCAATTGGAAAGTAAAAATTTGAAAACCCCATCGACGATAACATTAAGAAAATAAAAATTAGAAATATATGGAACAAATGATGTGAAAGATCCCTAAACAGAAAACTACAAAGCATTATGCAAAGAAATTGAAGTAGATGAAGATAAATGGAAAGATCCAGTACGATTGAACATTGGAAGATTCAATGTTAAGATACCAATTCCAACATTTTGGGGTAAGTAGAAGTTGACAAGGTAACTCTAAAATGTATAGGGAAAAACAAAAAAAATAAATGGCTGTGGGGTCATTTGCAGTGACAGCCCCATTTCTCAATTCCCATTCATAGCAAAACTCACGGAGGGCAGTCTACTCTCATTGCTACAAAATCCTCACCCCTGCTTTTTTCCTCAAAGAAATCTAATCAGAATTCTACCTGTTAACTACCATATTGCAACATGGACTTCTCGGTTTCAAAGTTATTCAGACCTCCGAGCAGCACCTCACTCAGATAATCACCGCATTGCTAAAGCTCCTTTCGATATGTCTCTGAAAAAACAAGTATGTCTGATTATATTCGTTTGCTAGAGCTGCCAAGTAAAACACGACAGACTAGGTAGCTTAAACAATACATATTTATTTTCTCAGCGTCTGAAAGCTAAAAAGCCCAAGATCCTGGGCATCTGGGTGGCGCAGTCGGTTGAGTGCCCAGCTCCTGATTTCGGCTCAGGTCCTGATCTCAGGGTTCTCCCATCCATCCCTGCGTGGGGCTCCCTGCCCAGTGGAGGAATCTGCTTAGCCTTCTCTCCCACTGCCCCTTGCCCCTCCTCCCCCATTCTCTCTCTCTCTCTTTCTCTCAAATAAATAAATAAATCTTTAAAGATAAATAAATAAAAGCCCAAGATCAAGGTATCAGCATGTTTGTTATTCCCGAGGTCCCCCTCTTGGCTCGTACACTGCAGTTTCTCACTGTGTGGGATAAAGACCCAAGCTAGGACTCATTTTAATGAAATCACCTCCTTAAATGCCTTATCTCCAAATACAGTCATAGTCTGAGGTACTGGGGGTGAAGGCTTCCATGTATGAATTTTTGGGGGGGGTGACAATTCAGTCTGTGATGGTGAAGCTTCATTTCTCAATCTTCTTTGATGCCTTCCATTCATCTTTCAGACCTATAAATGCTAGAATGCTCCAAGAATTCCATCCTTAGATGGAACCCTTGTCAATCCACAGTCATTCCCTGGGTGAAAAGACTTTGGTCCGATTTTTTTTAAAGGACAACTATAAGCATATAACAACCAAAATTACTTCTCTATCCTGCACGTCTCCCGGGAACCCCAACTACTTAATTTTTGACTCTATCTGGATACTTAATGAAGAGTTCACTAGAAATATTGTCAATGATAAATTAAGAAAAAAACACTAATACTGTGCTTACCACATGCCAGACACTGTTCTAAGATCATACATAAACTTGGGAGACAGTTAGCATTTCTGCCATTTTACATTTTAAAAAACTAAGACAAAGAGTGGATATATGAATGACCAAGTTCATATATCAACCAAAGCCTATGTTTGTTTTAATCGATGTACCTATGTTCTCCCTTATATTAGAGGAGAAACTTCTTGATAGCATACTCCTCCCTGAGCCATCTCCACAACAACATAAGATATACAAATAGAAGAATTCAAGAATGGATGCCTACATCTTCTCTCCCGCAGCGCTCTACTAGGCTCTTAAACCAAACTGTTGACTGACCCTAAGGAAGCGGATACGGGGAAGGCAGTATTAATTCAGTTCATCAGTAGACACTCCTGTTTACCAATTTCTGCCCTTTTCAAGCATGCACTCTTTTCTAGAGACATACAAAACTTTAAAGAAAACAATAAGCAACAGTCTTTGGACACCATTTCAACCTATCCCAATTCGCAGTAGATTCTAAAGTGGGGCGCTAGAGTTCACGTTTAATTTGCTATCTGTAACCATTTACTCCGTGATCCCTTGTCTTTGCTGAAAATATTGGAAACCAGATACACCTGAGTCCCTTTCTCTAGCACTCGTCCTTTTGAAGAACTATAGCACCAAATAAATGCAGGTTTTCCGTGTACATGCCAAGATCTCTCTCACCTGGAAGTTGCTTTCCGACGGTAAAATAAAAAACAGAGACCTGCCTTAAAAATTCCCTCGGCAGGAAAAAAACTCATTTACTCATACAAACAAAGCTTATTTTAGCTAATTTTGGCAAGACCAACTTTAACTGGGTCATTTCTTGCTTATGCTTCTGGAAATCAGAAGCAAACCTAAACTTTCCAAAGGTTGATAGGAGGTAACCAGTGACCACTTCCCTAGCATCTGAAGACAACTCTAATATTATAATCCATCACTGTAAAGAACAAAGAGTCATTGCCCACTCAGTATATGAGCTTCTTTATGCCAACATACCCCCTGAGCCTCATTCCCTGTTTTGGTCTGAGTGCTCCTGGTTGGCAAACTTTGTGGTGTGAGCACAATTAATTTTTACTACTTAAGTGATTCATTGGTCTTCCTTGTTATTTATAAACTTTTGATAATTTACGGTATCCAGAGTATGATCCAAAGAACACCCTCTGACACCAGTGAACAAACAGAACCCGCTGATGTCACTGCTTTCTTGCTGGCCCTGAAATCTGAACCCTAGTCTCTGCATTTTGAGCTCTCCGACACGATTGTGCATTATTGCTTGGTGAAGCTTCTTGGTGGTGAAGTCACCCCATGCTTTTCGAAAGTGGGGAAAACTTGTGATTCCCTGTGTTTTGGAACAGCTGTTGGAAAACAGGCCCCCTCATAATTAAGAGGTCTTGGGAAATCTGAAGGCCAAGACAAGCTGGTCTATTGACCTGGACCTTGTGCCTTTTTGGAAAGTGGGTGAACTTTTGGAATTGTTGTGGCCATGTTGGGGAAAGTTTAACTTAGGCAAGTCTACCTTAAGGAGCATCCTTAAAAGAGAGGATTTCAAACCTCTCAAAGACAATGGGATGCATTCTTTGATTGGTATGCAGAAGCTTCTAAAAGACAAAATGACTCCAAAAATAGCTCTAAAAGGATCCTCACGGCATGCAAATAAAAAAAATCTTTGGTAAAAAAAATTTTTGGCCATCTGAACAGGGACAATTAGTCCATCTGCCAGAAACACAATTTGGACCCAACTATTCTTTAGAGTTTTGTATGCCCTGAGACATAGCTAAATTTTTCCAAACAAAAGCTTTAGGATCTCTGTGTTTGTCTGTACACTGATGTATGTCTATATATGTAGGTTATATATATGTGGTATTTTTCTCCTTCTGGATGGTGTTGCCAAAATTAATTTTAAGAGCTCTGTTTAACTAGATTAAAGAAAAGTAAGCATTTATATGAATCAAGTATACACTCTCAGAAATACAGAAACTAGCTCAAATGATTTTCAGGTTCACATAAGCTGAGATAATCTTTGATAAATAAAGTTAGTTTAAGTTTGCTGGTTTAATAAAAACAGACTTGTCTGCAGAGTTGTCAACGTTAAATGTAATGCAAACACACAACTTCTTCCACCTGGGTATACTACTTATCAAATAAGTTGATGCCACATCTACATCTTCAAAATTTTTCAACAATAACTTAAGATGTTCGTTAGCTGTGTAACGTCTAATCCGAGCACACCTGTTATAAGCAAGTAATTTAAATAAATGTAAATAAGTTTACACTAAGTTAAACTAAATATGGGTATTCATTGAATACCTATATCATTTCCAAATAAGATAAACAATAAATTCTAAAGACAAGTTTATCTACTTTGGCTCTTAATATTTTTGCAGAGAGAAAAAGATATGTGGGTCTGTTAGTAAATCTGTCCTATACCACACTGAAAGTTTGGCTATGATGAATATATTTGCATAAATTGCAAAAAATATTTATAAATTCACCACTCCACAATTGCTTACTTTAGTTCTCACTAGGAATTAAGGATTCTAAGGGTTAAAAATTCTAATTAATATATGCAGTTAAGGGGCACCTGGGTGGCTCAGTCAGTGAAGGGACTGCCTTCAGCTCAGGTCATGATCCTAGGGTCCTGGGATTGAGCCCACATCAGGCTCCCTGCTCAGCAGAGACCCTGCTTCTACCTCTGCCCTTCACCCTGCACGTGCATACATGCTCTCTATCTCAAATAAATAAATCTTTAAAATATATAGATGTATGTAATTAAAACTATTAGAAATGACCATGAAAGAGAATGACTAGATATGGAAAATAAAATGTTTTTTGGCTAAGCAAATGTATAAAGGACATGGGGGTTTTGCTGTTCTTGTCAGTTGGTAAGGAAAATAAGAAAGTAATTTTGTCATGAAGTAAAATTCATGAAGTAAAATTATTCTAGAATAAGAAAGGAAATACGATAGGGCAGAACATAAATGGATACAGAAGGTTGTAGAAGGTTTGTGAAAAGGAATACTGAGAAAGGGATTTTATGTGCGGTTAAGCTATGGCTGGAATGGATTTAAGTTTAAAAAAAAAAGAACATTAATATCAAAAAGTATTATAACTGGTACAAAATTAGAATGTGGTTTTCTCTCTGTTAAAATCACAATTTTTTTAGATTATCAGTCTGCTCTTTCTTTCTTTCTTTCTTTTTTTTTTTTTTGAGGGAGATAGAATAGGCAAGTGGGGGTATGGGGAGAGCACAGGAAGGGGGAGGGAGAGAGAGAATCCCAAGCAGGCCCCAAGCCTAGGCAACAGAGCCAGATGCAAGGCTTGATCTCAGAACTCTGAGATCATGACCTGACCTGACCCGAAGAGATGGACATATAACCAACGAGCCACCAAGGTGCCCCTATTAGTCTGCTCTTAACAAAAAATTGCAAGCAAAAGTTTATCTTTACATTACTGTGATCTGCCTAGGAAACAAACATTCTGTGTCTTAACGAAAATTATTTCCTGTGCTTCACATATGTCCTTATGTCCACATTGTCCTTTGATTACCTAGAAAAAAAAACCTGTCTTTTCAATATTATAAGAGCTAAGGGTTGGGGCACCTGGGTGGCTCAGTGGGTTAAGCCTCTGCCTTTGGCTCAGGTCATGATCTCAGGGTCCTGGGATAGAGCCCCACCATAGGTCTCTCTGCTCAGCGGGGAGACTGCTCCCCTCCCTTTGCCTGCCTCTCTGCCTACTTATGATCTCTCTCTCTTTCTCTCATATAAATAAGATCTTAAAAAAAAATTAAGAGCTAAGGGTTTTTTTGTTTTTGTTTGTTTTACAACTATGTAGCTTTCTGTATTTCCCTGTGAAATTTTTTAGTTGTCACTTTAGGTAAATGGATAATTAATTCAATTGCATCATTTTGTGTACGTATGAACTTGCATCAGATCATTGATCATGGCTATTTTAATTAGAGATTTTATCCACCCTTCCGAGAGAGAGAGAGAGAGAGAGAGAGAGAGAAAGGCACAAGCAGGAACAAGGACAGAAGGAGAGGGACAGACTCCCCTCTGACACTGGAGCCCACCAAGGGGCTGGATCCCAGAACCACAAGATCATGACCTGAGCCAAAGTCAGTTGCTTAACTGAGACACAGCTAAAAATAAACATGGGTGCCCCCATGGCTATTTTTAAAGTCTTCTGTCATTTACAATTACTGTTTTACTCTGATTCTTTTGCAAAAGTATTCATGAAGGGACGCCTGGGTGGCTCAGTTGGTTAAGCGGCTGCCTTCAGCTCAGGTCATGATCCCAGCGTCCTGGGATCAAGTCCCACATCCGGCTCCTTGCTCAGCAGGGAGCCTGCTTCTCCCTCTGCCTCTGTCTGCCTGTGCTAGCTCCTGCTCTCTCTCCAACAAATAAATAAATAAATAATCTTTAAAAAAAAAAAATTCATGAAAAAATGCTTCATCTTCAAAGAGATCCATGAAAAAGAAGGTGACAAGTACTCTAAAATGCAAGTTTCTATTAACTTTCAGATCATAACATCAAACCGAATAAGAATTTTTAAAACTTTAGAGGCACCTGGCTGGTTTAGTAGATAGGTGCAACTCTTTTTTAAGATTTATTTATTTATTTTAGAAAGAGAAAGAGCCTGAGCAGGAGGAGCAGACAGACTCTCAAGCAGTCCAGGCTGAGTGCAGAGCCCACGAAAGGGCTCGATTTCAGGTTCTTAAGATCAGGACCTAAACTGAAAACCCAAGTCAGGTGCTCAATGGACCGCACCACCAGGTGCCCCCTGGCACTTGCAACTCTTGATCTCAGGGTTGTGAGCTCAAGCCTGATGGTGGGCATTGAGCGTACTTAAAAAAAAAAAAAAAAAATCTAAAACTTTAATGGAAAACTGATTAATGCATAAAGCTGCTAACCCCACGGTCAAGGAAAGCAAGAATTAATCACATAAGACTGAATGAACAATGAAGACGACTGTAATTTTTATGGCTTCATTTAAAAAGACAGCTAGTTCTTTAATGGCTTGTTTTCCAAATTTAAAGAACCCCCTTTTCTACTTTTTTTTCCAATAAAAATTAGAAGGCTTTTATTTCCAAGTGTTTTTCAAGAATGTAAAATTAGCACAATGTAAATCAGAATGCGTAATTAATAAATTTAACAACCAACCCAAGTGACTTTGTTCCGTAAAACTAAGCCACTGGGTACAGGCTACCAATGTTTCAAATGGTGGAGCCTCCCCGCGTCTATCAGGTCCTTTAGGCGTCGGACGGCTGACTTGACTGTGCCTCTAGAAGGGGTGCGATAGGTCCAGGGAACCCCAGTAACAGGTCGCCATTTCTTCATCTGGGTTTCGCCATAGAAGGAGCAAGTCTACTGGGTCGGCTGGCTTACTTTCAATTTTCTTCTTCTTTTCCTGAGGGAGGCACCATACATAACAGGTCCCGCGTTTAGAGACACTTTCAACCTTCTTGGAGCGTTTCTTCTGTAACTCAACACAAACTAAGCCCAAGCCTGGGCAGCAGTTTCTCTCCTCTTCTATGCTACCTATAACTCACAGCAATTTGGTGAAGTGTATCTTTGCAGCAAAGGTTGAAACATTTATCTTTTTCTTCCTACCTGATCCCTCCAGAATTGAGAAATTCTCATTGAATATTCTTATTCCTTTCATGACAATGTATGTATTTGCATAAGTTCAGTAAGAATCTGTCCTTGTAAAGGACACAACAGGACAAGTCCTTTGCTTGGCTTCCTAGCCTCAAGCGGCTTTTGAAAGTCCAATTTGAGATTCCTTATGAAAAGTTCTAGCATAGAAGATTTTAAAAAGCTTGTCCGGTCAATCACTATTCTCCCTGCAGGCCAAGATTTTGGAAACCAGATTAGATCCGCAAACAAATTAGTCTTACTGTGGTTATCTGTGACAGAAATGGGGATGATTAGAGAGAGAAAAATGTTTCAGTAATACGCCTTTGTAGATCTCAGGTCCTAGTGCTCTTTATTGTCTTTGAGATTGTTTTTTAACCTATAAGCTGTACTGGATCCTGAATTCTAGTTCCCTTTCATATTCGCCTAGAACCCTTCAAACTAGCATTTCAAATTTTCTCCCACTCACTATTTTAACCTGGAGTCACTATGAGACTAAATCTGCCCTCTTCCTTAAGCCATGCATGCTCAAGCTGGACAACTTGAAAGAAATGAGAGAAATCACAACAGCGCTGTGGGGACAATCTTCATGTCTTTTGCTGTGTGGACAATTAGAAAGATCACCAGAGACATTCACTGTGCAAACCGGGAAAACATGTCAGATTGCCACCACCAGGCCTCACTCCGACTAAAGATGCTTTGAACCCAACACTTAGATATTTTTTCAACTGAATTTATAATTGGTTCCAACTATTAACTTTTGGGTTTTTTGTTTCCTTTGTTAAAATTTATTTATTTATTGGGGCGCCTGGGTGGCTCAGTGGGTTAAAGCCTCTGCCTTCGGCTCAGGTCATGATCTCAGGGTCCTGGGATCGAGCCCTGCATCGGGCTCTCTGCTTAGCAGGGAGCCTGCTTCCTCCTCTGTCTCTGCCTGCCTCTCTGCCTACTTGTGATCTCTGTCAAATAAATAAATAAAATCTTTTTAAAGAAAATTATTTATTTCTTTATTTCGGGGGGAGGGGCAGAGGAAAAGGGAGAGAGAATCTTAAGCAGTATCTGCACTGAGCTCAGAGCCAAAGGCAGGGCTCAATCTCGTGACCCTGAGATGGCCACCTGAGCAGGAACCAAGAATCAGACATTCCCAGGCACCCGTTTTTCTTGTTTCTATAGAAATGCCTCTAATTAAATGATGTGATTGCTCTCATCATAGAGATGCCAAATTTAGATGAAAACTCACCTACAACACTGCCTCCTGAAATAAAACACCCTCGTGTTGCTCCTGAACACCGTAATCATGTGGCTGTGCATCTAATACATTGTGTGGTATCCACATAAATAACTTTTAAAAAATTATAAGGCATTTGAGTTATTTGATTGGCTAAATCTTGGCTCCTGGGAATCTCCGCTCTGGGAAATTTCTCGTCCCGGCTATTGTTCTCCTTATTATCTTAATGACCTCCCTAGGGCTATTCCATTCTGCCTCTTGCTCTGTCCCTCCCCTTGCTCGCTGGTGCTCTCTCTCATATAAATAAATGAAATCGTTTAAGAAAAAAAGAAAAAAGAAAATTCTACTATAACCAATCACTGTGAAGAATAAACAGTCAGTGCCTCGCCCTATATAAGCTGCTTTATAACAATGCACCCTTCTGGTGCAACCACTCTGGAAAACAGCATGGAGGTTCCTCAAAAAGTTGAAAATAGAGCTACCTTATGACCCAGCAATTGCACTCCTGGGTATTTACCCTAAAGATACAAACGTAGTGATCCGAAGGGGCACGTGCACCCGAATGTTTACTGCAGCAATGTCCACGATAGCCAAACTATGGAAAGAACCTAGATGTCCATCAACAGATGAATGGATAAAGAAGAAGTGGTATATATATACAATAGAATACTACGCAGCCATCAAAAGAAATGAAATCTTACCATTTGCAATGACGTGGATGGAACTAGAGGATATTATGCTGAATGAAATAAGTCAATCGGAGAAACACAACTATCATATGATCTCCCTGATATGGGGAAGTGGAGATGCAAGGGGGGTGGGGTGTTAGGGGGGTAGGAAAAGAATAAATGAAACAAGATGGGATCGGGAGGGAGACAAACCATAAGAGACTCTTAATCTCACAAAACAAACTGAGGGTTGCTGGGGGGAGGGGGTCGGGAGAGGGTGGTGGGGTTATGGACATTGGGGAGGGTATGTGCTATGGTGAGTGCTGTGAAGTGTGTAAACCTGGCGATTCACAGACCTGCACCCCTGGGGTTAATAATACATTATACGTTTATAAAAAAATAAAAAACAAAAAACAACACACCCCTGAGCCTCATTCCATGTTTTGGATGGAGTGCTCCTGGTTGGCAAACCGTCTGTTCCGTGTGCACACAATAAACTTTTACTAAGTACTACTTCAGTGATTCATTCATTTTATTTCTGTTATTTATAAACTTTGACGCAAATTTTTCCTCATTGCCTGAAACTCTCAGCTCCCTCCTCACAGGGTCAGCTCCAACTTAATTTCCTATTAGCTGTATTTACACCTAACTTCAGGTCTTTATTCAAAGTTTGCTTCCCTTTCCCATTGAATTCTTCTCAGCTGGCCTTATTAATCTCAAGCTTTAATCCAAATCCTCCCATGCCCCCAATACCAGCATTTCATCCGGCCCTTCCTGGTTTTATGTTTTTCTCCTGAGTAATTATCATACACAAACATCTACTTGTAAAATCTTTGTCCAGTCCTTTGTGATTTGCTTCCCCCACTTTCATGCCAACTCCACGAGGGCAATGTTTTCTGTTTCTTCTGTTTCTCTGGTATGTAATAAATACTTCATGAATTGAATACTGAATGCATTTCTCATTCATTCATTCGCTCGCTCATTCATTCAACAAATAGTTATTATACACTTGATGTTGCAAACACTATGCTAGGAACTGGGGATACAGGCTAGGTACGGGGGATACAGGCTAGGTACGGGGGATACAGGCTAGGTACGGGGGATACAGTGGAGAGGCCCAGCCATCACCACTGCATTCCAGTCACTTATATCTGCAGATATAAACAAACCAAGGAAAGGAACATTCACAGTAACGTGCAACAGAATATGACAGGTAGGAGTAAGCACAAGCACAAGCACAACGTGGAGGGACATTAGAGGAGCGTTTGGTCTAGCCTGTGGGGCCAGGAGACGCATCTGGGACCTGAAGAGTAAGACCCCGCAGTTAATGAAGGAGTTAATCATGCGGATTTCTAAAGCAGATCGTCTGAACTCGGGGCTAGCAAACTCATCTCTGTGAAGAGCCAGACAGTAAGTATTTTAAGCTTATGGGTTACATATTATATTATCCACTTTGTTTCATTTCTTTTCTTGTCTTGCTTCCTTATCTCCTCCATCAGTAGTTGAGGCCAATGACATTGTTACTGAAATAATCAGACCTACTAATGTTTAGAAACAGTAGCCCAGCTCATCCTGGGTATTCTTTTTTTTTTTTTTTAAGATTTTATTTATTTGTCAGAGAGAGCGAGCACAGGCAGACAGAGTGGCAGGCA
>RCUC01042117.1:0-28930 GCA_003697995.1 Taxidea taxus jeffersonii | reverse complement strand
GTTACAGACTTCTTGTCCCGTGCTGCTTTCAGGATTTTCTCTTTGTCGCTAAGACTTGTAAATTTTACTATTAGATGGCGGGGTGTGGGTCGGTTCCTACTGATTTTAAGAGGTGTTCTCTGGGCCTCCTGGATTTTGATGCTTGTTCCCCTTGCTATATTAGGGAAATTCTCTACAATAATCCTCTCCAGTATACCTTCTGCTCCTATTTCTCTTTCTTCTTCTTCTGGAATCCCAATTATTCTAATGTTGTTTCGTCTTATGGCATCACTTATCTCTCGAATTCTCCCCTCGTGGTCCTGTAGTTGTTTGTCTCTCTTTTGCTCAGCTTCTTTATTCTCTGTTATTTGGTCTTCTATATCACTAATTCTGTCTTCTGCCTCATTTATCCTAGCAGTTAGAGCCTCCATTTTTGATTGCACCTCATTAATAGCTTTTTTTATTTCAACTTGATTAGACTTTAGTTCTTTTATTTCTCCAGAAAGCGTTTTTATTTCTCCTGACAGGGTTTTTCTAATATCTTCCATGCCTTTTTCAAGCCCGGCTAGAACCTTGAGAATCGTCATCCTGAATTCCAGATCTGACATATTACCAATGTCTGTATTGATTAGGTCCCTAGCCTTCGGTCCTGTCTCCTGCTCTTTTTTTTGTGGTGAGTTTTTACGCCTTTTCATTTTGTCCAGATAAGAATCCGCTGTTCTCCTTGTTAAGTGAACTTGGTCTTGGCTGTATTTCTTTGATCTTCTGGGGGAGGGGCCTGTTGTAGTGATTCTCTGGTGTCTTTGCCCCAGGCGGAGTTGCACCGCCCTTACCAGGGGCCAGGCTAAGTAATCCTCTCAGGTTCGCTTTCAGGAGCTTTTTTTTTCCCCTGAATGCTTTCCATAGAGTTCCGGAGGACGGGAATGACAATGGCGGCCTCCCAATCTCCGGTTCAGAGGAGCCGAGAGCTAGGGGCCCCAGTCTTCAGTGCGCCTTCATAGAAAAGCGTTTAATCCCTCCGGTCACCCTAGCCCACGTTTGCACCAGAGACCGCGCGCCCGCCCGCAGACCGCGCGTGCCCGCAGACCGTGCTCAGAGAAAATCGTGCGTAAGCAGTCCCATCTCATTGGCTTCTGGGAGTGCTCCGAGCTCACCCAGCCTGTGACCAAGCGTCTCTGTCTCTGGCAGAGTCCCACCTGGAGTCTCCGAACCCCGTAGATCCCTGAGCTCTCCCGGGTCGGAGTCTCCCCGGATCTTGTGGGGACCCCTCGCACAGAGCACTGGCCCGTGCCACAGAGCACCGGCCCATGTCACAGACCACTAGGAAATCTCGGCTCTGTCTCCGCAGCCGGCTTCCCCGCTCTAATACCTGTGAGCTCTGCGACACTCAGACACCCCCGATCCTTCTGTGACCCCGCGGGACCTGAGTCCACGTTGTCCCCGTGAGGTCTTCACCCCAGTTTAGCCTCTGGAGTGATGTCCCTCCGTGGAGCCGACTTTTAAATGTCCTGATTTTGTGCTCCGCCGCTTGCCGGGAGTCGGCCCCTCCCCCTGGGGTCTATCTTCCCGTCGCGTTGGATTCACTTCTCCGCTGGTCCTACCTTTCAGAAAGTGGTCGATTTTCTGTTTCTAGAATTGTTGTTTTTCTTCTCTTCGATTTCCTTTTGGATTTGTAGGTGTTCGGAATGGTTTGATAGGCTATCTAGCTGATCTCCTGCTGGCTGATGTCGTCTCAGCCTCCTACTTCTCCGCCATCTTGACTCCTCCCCCTGTTGTTGTTGTTATTGTTGTTTTTCTTTTTCTTTCTTCTTTACTATTTACTATTTTTTATTTCTTATTTTTATTTTTTATTTTTTTACTATTTTTTAAAATTTATTTACTATTCTGGAAAAAAATGATGAGATGGAGAAATCCAAATACCAAAAGAAAGAACAGAAGATAGTACTCACAGCCAGGGATTTAATTAATATAAGTAAGATCTCTGAATTACAATTTAAAACAGCAATTATAAGGATAATAATTGGGCTTGGAAAATGCGTGGGAGACCCTAGAGAATCCATTATGGTAGAGATAAAATAACTAAAATCTAGTCAGGCCAAAACTATAAATGCTATAACCAATATGTACTCCCAAGTGGAAGCCATAAAAAATTAGGATGAACAAGGCAGAAGAGTGAATCAATGATATAGAAGATAAAATTATGGGAAATAATGCATTTGGAAAGAAGAAACAAAACTATTAGATCACAAAGGTAGACTTAGGGAATGCAGCGATTCCATAAAGCAAAATAATATCCATATTATGGGTGTTTCAGAAGAAGAGTGTGAAAAGGTGGCAAAAGGTTTATTTGAACAAATTATAGCTGAGAGCTTCCCTAATCTGGGGAAGGAAATGGACATTCAAGTCCAAGAGGCAGAGAGAACTCCCCTTAAAATAAACAAAAATAGGTCAACATCACAATATATTTTGGTAAAACTTGCAAATTTCAGACATAAAGAGAAAATCCTGAAAGGAGCTTGAGGCAAGAGCCCCTTAACTTACAAGGGTAGAAACAATAGACTGGCAGCAGACCTATCCACAAAGAACTGGCAGGCCATAAAGGACTGGCATGACAAATTCAACATGCTAATGGGAAAATATATGCAGCCAAGAATACTGTATACAGCAAGGCTATCATTTACAATAGGGAGAGATAAAAAGTTTCCCAAACAAACAAAAACTACATACTAAACCTGTCCTGCAAGAAATATTAAAGGGGATAGTTTGAGTGGAAAGAGAACTAAAAAGTGACAATGACCAGAAAGGAACAGAGACAAGGTACAGGAAGAGCAACATTACAGGAAATACGATGGCACTAAATTTGTATTTTTTAATTACTAATACAAATGTAAATGGACTAAATGCTCCAATCAAAGGATATAAGGTATCAGAATAGATTTTTTTAAAAAGACCCACTGATATTCTGCTTGCAAGAGACTCACTTTATTTTAAAAAATTTTTTTGTATCCTTATTTCTTACTTTTATTTTTTTATTAAAAATTTTTACTATGTTAACTTACTCACCATACAGTACATCATTCATTTTTTAAGGTTTTATTTATTTATTTGACACAGAGAGAGAGAGAGATCGAGAGATCATAAGTAGGCAAAGAGGCAGGCAGAGAGAGAGGGGGAAGCAGGCTCCCTGATGAGCAGAGAGCCCAATGTGGGGCTTGATCCCAAGACCCTGGGATCATGACCCAAGCCGAAGGCAGAGGCTTAACCAACTGAGCCACCCAGGTGCCCCTACATCATTCATTTTGGATGGAGTGTTCCATGATACAGTGTTTACATATAACACCCAGTGCTCCAAAATATACATGCCCTCCTTAGTAGCCATTACTGGTCTATCCCATTCCCCCACCCACCTCCCCTTTAAAATCCTGTTTGTTTCTTGGGGTCCATGGTCTATCATGGTTCATCTTACCCTCATTTTGTCACCTTCATTAAGAGACTCATTTTAGACACAAAGGCATACCCACATTAAAAGTGAGGGGATGGAGAATTTATCATGCTAATGGACATCAAAAGAAAACTAGAGTAACCATACTTATATCAGATGAACTAGATTTTAAACCAAAGAGTGTAATAAGAGATGAAGAAGGACACTATATCACAATAAAGGGGTCTATCCAACAAGAGGATCTAACAATGATAAATATTTAGTCCCCTAACTTGGGAGCAGCCAAATGTATAAACCAATTAATAACAGAATTAAAGAAACTCATTGATAATAATACAATAATAGGAGGGGACTTCAACACCCCACTCACAGCAATGGACAGATTATGGAAACAGAAGATCAACAAGGAAATAAGGGCTTTAAGTGACACACTGGATCAGATGGACTTCACGGATATATTGAGAGCATTTCATCTTAAAGCAGCAGAATACACATTCTTTTTGAGTGTCCATGGAACATTCTCCAGAATAGATCACATAATGGGTCACAAATCAGGTCTCAACCAGTATAAAAAGATTGAGATCATACCATGCACTTTCAGACCACATCGGTTTGAAACTTGAAGACAACCACAAGAAGAAATTTGGAAGGACCACAAATACATGGAAGTTAAAGACCATACTATTAGAATGGATGGATCAACCAGGAAATTAGAGACAAATTAAAAAATACACAGAAGTAAATGAAAATAAAACAGGAAAGGTCAACCTTTGACTACCTTTTTAACAAAGGTAGTCCTAAGAGGGAAGTATATAGCCACACAGGCATTCCTCGAGAACCAAGAAAAGTCTCAAATACACAACCGAACATTACACATAAAGGTCCTGGAAAAAAACAGCTGATAAGACTTAAATCCAGTAGGAGAAGGGAAATAATAAAGGTCAGAGCAGAAATCAATGATATAGAAATAAAAAATAAGTAGAACAGATCAGCAAAACTAGGAGCTATTTCTCTGAAAGAATTAATAAGATTGATAACCCCCTAGCCAGACTTACCAAAAAGAAAAGAAAAAGGACCCAAATAAAGTCATGAATAGAAGAGGAGAGATCACAACCAACACACAGAAATACAAACAATTATAAGAGAATATTATGAGCAATTATATGTAAAAAAAATTAGGTCATCTGGAATAGATGCATTACTAGAAACATATAAACTACCAAAACTAGAACAAGAAGCAATAGAAAACCTGAAGAAACCCATAAACAGCAAAGAAATGGAACCAGTCATCAAAGATATCCCAACAAACAAGATTCCAGTGCTGGATGGCTTCCTGGGGGGAATTCTACCAAATATTTAAAGAAGAATTAATACCTATCTTCTGAAAATATTCCAAAAAATAGAAATGGAATGAAAACGTCAAAACTCATTCTATGAGGCCAACATTACTTTGATCCCAAAACCAAGTCCCCCACTATATGTATATATAAAAGTGAGAAAATTATACTGAAAGGCTGAAGAATAAAAAAAAAAATCCTATATACTGTTTTCCCCAAGAGCTGAAGCTTTGCAATTTTCTTTTTTTTTTAAAGATTTTATTTATTTATTTGATAGACAGAGATCACAAGTAGGCAGAGAGGCAGAGAGAGAGAGAGGAGGAAGCAGGCTGTCCACAGAACAGAGAGCCCGACGTGGGGCTCGATCCCACGACCCTGGGATCATGATCCGAGCAGAAGGCAGCGGCTTTAACCCACTGAGCCACCCAGGTGCCCCTTTGCAATTTTCTATAATGAGGAACCTTGATGCTAGCCAGTTGTTCCTGCTGGTCCTCTGGGGGAAGGTCCTGTTGCGTTGATTCTCACGGGCACTTGCACTTGTGGAAATGCACCTCCATTGCCAGAGTCCAGGCTCAGTGTAAGTGGCTCCAGAGCAGAAAGCCAGCATCAAGACTCGCTGTTTTCACCCAGCTTCCCTGCTCCAATACCTGGGAACTCTGCCACATTCTGCCACCTCAATTCTCCTTTGACCCTAGGGATTCTGAGATCATGCTGTCCCACCTGAGATTTCCCCTGCTTCACCACCTGAGCACCTTTAAGCCAGGGACATCCCCCACTGTAGTAGAATTCTAAAAGTTCTGATTTTGTGCTCTGCTGCCTATAATACTTTGTGGTAGCCTACTTAAGCCAGCTCTATCACTACTCCCATATCCTCTGTTATATAGCCCTGGATTCAAGTTTCCACACCTCCTACCTTCCCAAAAGTGGTAACTTTTCTATTTGTAGAATTGCAACATTTTTTTTTTCTCAGATCTCTGATTGATTTCACAGATGTTCAGAATGATTTGATATCTAGCTGGATTCCAGGAACCAGACAAATTTAGGGGTCACTACTCCTCTGCTGTCTTAACTCCTCTTCTAATAAACATTTAAAGAAGAATTAATACCTATTATTCTGAAATGATTCCAAAAATAGAAATGGATGCAAACTTCCAAACTCATTCTAGCAACATTACCCTGATCCCCAAACCAGACAAAGACATGTTAAAGGAGAATTACAGATCAATATTCCTGATGATCATGAATGGAAAATTCCCAAAAGATACATGCTAATCAAATCCAAGAGGACATAAAAAGGATTATTCACAACCACTAAGCAGGATTAATCCAGGGCTGCAGGGGTGGTTCAATATCCACAAATCAATCAATGTGATACCCCACATTAATAAAATAAAGGATAAGAAACATATGATCCTGTCAATAAATGCAGAAAAAGCATTTGACAAAATACAGCATTCTTCCTTGACAAAACCCTTTACAATGTAGGGATACAGGGAATGTGCCTCAACATCATAAAAGCCATATATGAAAGACACACATCCAATATCCTCAATGAAGAAAAACTGAGAACTTTTATCCTAAAGTCAGTAACATGACAGGGATGTCCACTCTTACCACTGTTGTTCAACATAGTACTGGCAGATAACAAAAAGAAATAAAAGCCATCCAAATTATACTTCATACCACCTAAAATTAACAACCTGGCACACAACAGATGGTGAGGCTCTGAAGATAGGGAAACCCTCTTACACTGTTTGAGGGAATGCAAACTGGTGCAGCCACTCTGGAGAACAGTTTTGAGTTTCCTCAAAAAGTTAGAAATAGAACTACCCTAGAACTCAGCAATTCCACTACTAGGTATTTATCCAAAGGATACAAACATAGTGATTTGAAGGGCACACTGCACCACAATGTTTATAACAACAATGTCCAAAATAGCCCAAATATGGAAAGAGCTCAAATGTCCATCAACAGACGAATGGATAAAGTGGATTTGGTATAGGTATGTGTACACACACACACACACACACAGGAATATTACTCAGCCATCAAAAGAATGATATCTTGCCATTTGCAAGGATGTAGATGGAACTAGAGGGTATTATGGTAATTGAAAGGAGTCATTCAAAGAAAGACAAATACCATATGATTTCGCTCATATGTGGGATTTAAGAAACAAAACAGATGAAACTGGAAAGGAAGAAAAATAAAATAAGATGAAAACAAAGAGGGAGGCAAACCATAAGGGACTTTTAAGTATAGGGAACAATCAGGAATGCTGTAGGGGAGGTGGGTGGGATGATGGAGTAATTGGGTGATGGATATTAAGGAGGGCACATGGTGTTATGAGCACTGGGTGTTATAAGCAACTGATGAATCATTAAATTCTACCCTGAAGCTAATAATACATTATATGTTACCTAAATTTAACTTAAATTGAAAACAAAAGAAGAGGAAGGAAAACTTCTAAATTAATTCTGTGAGACCAGCATTATTCTGATACCAAAACTGGAATGAGTTACCACCAACATATAGAATTGCAGACAATATCCCTACTGAGCATAGATGTAAAAATCCTCAATGAAATACTAGCAAACTGAGTTGAAGAATACCTTAAAAATCATTCACACAATCAAGTGAGATTTATTCTTGGGTTGTACAAATAGTTCAATATTCACAAATCAATCAGCATGATACATCATATCAATAAGTGAAAGGATAAGAACCATACAATCATTTAAATAGATTGCAGAAAAAACATTTGGGAAAGTACAATATCCATTCATGATAAAAGCCCTCAAAAAGTTTGTTGAGATGGGTATATTTCAACATAATAAAAGCCACATATTAAAATCCCACAGCTAAAATCACCCTCAATAATGAAAAACAGAAATCTTTTCCTCTATGATCAGGAGCAAGACAGGAATATCAACTCTCACCACTTCTATTCAACATAGTACTGTAAGTCCTAACCAGAGCAATCAGATAACAAAAAGAAAAAAAAAGTATCCAAGTCAATAGGAAAGAAGTCAAACTCTCACTATTTGCAGATGACATCATACTTTATGTAGAAAACCTGAAAGATTCCACCAAAAAACTGTTAGAACTGATACAGGAATTCTTCAGTCAGATCACAGGATACAACATCAACATATAGAAATCTGTTGCATTGCTATACATCAACAATGAAGCAGCCAAAAGAGAAAATAAGGAATCAGTTCCATGTACAATTGTAACAAAATTAATAAGATTCCTAGGAATAAAACTAACCAAAGTGGTGAAAGACCTATACTCTGAAAACTAGAAAACACTGATGTAAGTCATTGAAGACCACACAAAAAATTGGAAAGACATTCCCTTCTTATGGATTTGAAGAAAGAATAATGTTAAAATGGCTATACTACCCAAAACAATCTACACATTTAATGCAATATCTATCAAAATACCAGCAGCATTTTTCACAGAATTTAAAAAAAATTGAAAAATGTGTATTTAGCCATAAAAGACCCTGCATTGCCAAATTAATTTTGAAAAAGGAGACCAAAGCTAGACTTCTGCAAAAATGGTGGAAGATAGGGGACATTTTTCATGTGGTCCCTTGAATTTAGCACCTATGAATTCAACTTGAGATGGAAGAAAATAATTGCTGGAATTCTACAATTAGAACAGTGACTACATTTCCCAAGGTAGGAGATGCAAAGAAGTGAATCTGAGGGCTTTGTATCAGAAGATAAATGGCAGGGAGTGGGGAGGGAACTTCTCAAAGCCAGCTACTGGAAGGTGATAAAGCAGCAGAGCTCAATATCAGAACTTTTAGAAGTCTGCTCCAGTGAGAGACATCCCTGCCTGAAAGGTGCTCATGTGCTGAAGCAGGGCAGAATTCTAGGTGGGATAGTGTTGTCTCAGGATTCCCAGGATCCCAGAAAGAACAGGGGTGCCTGAACTGGCAGAGTTCCCAAGCATTGGAATAGGAATCCAGCTATGGTCAGTGAGCCTGTAACTGAGTTTGCCATAAACTGCAAACCAGCGTAGGATTGGGTGAATACTTTCTGTGTGGGGGAACCCTGCAAGCAGTAGGCCAGTGGTGACCCCCCTCCTTCCCCTGGGAAGATCAGCACAGGTGCACACCACAGGAATCTGCGGAGTTTGGGGCACACAAAAGTGAAGAGTGTATTTCCATGAGGGTTTACTGAGGAGAAGGGGCCATGATATTTCAGCTCTGGTGCTGGAGACTAAGGCACTGCCATTTTAATTTTCAACTTCTAAAGCGACACAGAGAGCCTTCAGGGAATGAAAGCTACATAGAGCAACCCAAAGCAACATACACTGAGCCTGGCCCCGTAAAATGAGTGGTGAAACTCTGGCCAAGTGGACACTTGAGAATCCATGCAGCAGGCCCCTCCCCCAGAAGACCAGCTAGAACATCAGATGAATATCAACTTTACCAAACACACAAAACTGCAAAACTCCTGTGCTAGGGGAAATTAGTATATAGAATTTGAGGTTGTTTCCTCATGATTCTTTTATCTTTCAGTTTAAATTTTTCCTATGCTTTTTTCTTTTTTATTCCTTTTCAACTAGGTTCTAATTTTATCAATTCTTTGTTTTTAAGTTTTCTTTTAATTTTCATTTTACATTCATATTTTATAGATATATTCTTCATTTTTTGTTTCCTTTCACTGTATTCAATTTATTTTTGTAGATACAGAAGTTTTGCTTTCTTTACAATTTTGGGATTTAGACTCTTCTAAAAAACATACCAAAATATACTCAGGACCAAATGGATTGCCCTGTTTTATACACTTGGGAGATTATATTCTCTCTTTTTTTGCTTCTATTTCTTTTCTTTTTTGGTTTCTGAATTCTTCAGATTTGTCCAGTGTGGATGTTGTTTGGGTCATGGTTGATATTTTTGATTTGGTTCTCTCATTAATCCATTCTTCTCTGGGCAGAATGATTAGAAGAGGGTAATGCTCCCTGACACAGATATAGTCAATATGTAAAATATCCGATATGTAAAATATCGGAGCTGAAATCCAGGATGATGATTATAAAGTTACTAGCTGGGCTTTTAAAAAGCATAAAAGACACTAGATAATCTTAGTGCAGAAAATCTAATCAGGCCAAACTTAAAAATGCTTTAACTGAGATGCTGTCTAAAATAGACACTCTAACAGCAAGGGTAAATGAGTCAGAAGAGGGAGAGTCAGGGACATAGAAGACAAGATGATGGGAAGGAAGGGGCTGAGGAACGGAAAGAAAAACAACTAATGGATGATGAGGAGAGGCTTTGAGAAATCAGCGATACCATAAAGCAAAAAATATTAGATATTGGGGTCCAAGAAGAAGGAGAGAGAGGGAAAGAAGGCATATCTGAGCAAAGCATTGCTGTGAACATTTCTAATCTGAGGAAGAAAACAAGCATTTAAGTCTAGGAGGTAGAAAGACGCCAGCTCAAAGTCAACAAAAATAGATCAACACACAGGAATATAATAGTGAAGCTTGCAAATTTCAGAGATAAAGAGAAAATCCTGAAAACAGCTCAAAGCAAGAGTTCTTAACCTACAATGGTAGAAACATTAGACTGGCAGAAGACCTATCCACAGAGACCTGGCAGGCCAGAAAGACTGGCATGATATATTCAGGGTACTAAATGAGAAAATCACACAGCTAAGAATACTTTATCCAGAAAGGCTGTCATTCAGAATGTAAGGAGAGATAAAGAGCCTCCAGGACAAACAGAAATGAAAAGAATTTGTGATCACTAAACCAGCCCTGCAAGAAATACTAAAGGGGATCATGTAAGTGAAGAGAGAGCCCAGAAGCAGCATAGACTAGAAAGAAACAGAGACAATCTACAGAAACAGGGACTTTATGAGTACTGCAACAGCACTAAATTCCTGTCAGTAGGTACAATGAATGTAAATGGTTTACATGCTCCAATCAAAAGACACAAAGTATCAGATTGGATAAAAACCAAAACCCATCCATATGCTCTCTATACATTTTAGACCTAAAGATGCCTCCAGATTGAAAGTGAGGGGATGGAGTACCACTGATCATGGAAATGGACATCAAAAGAAAGCTGGAGTAGCAATCATCATATCAGCCAAATTAGATTTTAAGCCAAAGACTCTAATAAGGGATGAAGAGGGACACTATATCATACATAAAGGGTCTATCCAATAAGATCTAACAATTCTAAATATTTATGCTCCTAACTTGAGAATAGACATTATGTCAACCAATTAATAATAAAATTAAAGAAACACATTGAGAGTAATAAAATAATAGTAAGGGATTTCAACACCCCACTCACAGCAATGGACAGATCATCTAAGCAGAAGATCAACAAGGAAACAAGGGCTTTGAATGAGACACTGGACCAAATGGACTTCACAGATAAATACAGAGCATTCTATCCTAAGGCAACAGAACACTGATTCTTCTCCAGTGCACATGAAACATTCTCCAAAATTGATCACATACTGGATCACAAATCAGGTCTCAAGAGTTACCAAAAGATTGGGATTATTCCCTCTATGTTTTCAGGCCACAATGCTTTGAAATGTAATCTCAATCACAAGAGAGAATTTGGAAGGAACTCAAACACTTGGAGGTTAAATGCACCCAACTAAAGAATGAGTCAACCAGGAAATTAAAGAATTTTAAAATCATGGAAACAAATTAAAATGAAACGCAGCTACCCAAACCTTTGGGATGCAGCAAAGGCAGTCCTAAGAGGCAAGTACATATCAATACAAGCCTTTCTCAAAAATTTAGAAAAGTCTCAAATATCCAAGCTAAACTTACACCTACAGGAGCTGGAGAAGGAACAGCAAATAAAGCCTAGACCAAGCAGGAACAGAAAAGTAATAAAGATTAGGGCAGAAATCAATGAAATAGAAACCAAAAGAACAGAAGAGCAGACAATGAAACTAGAAGCTTGTTCTTTGAAAGGATAAGATAGAGAGCCTGGTGGTGGGTATTATGGAGGGCACATACTGCATGGAGCATTGGGTGTGGTACATAAACAATGAATTCTGGAGCACTGAAAAGAAATTAAAAAAAAAAAGAATAAGACTGAGAAATCCCTGGCCAGATGTATCAAAAGGAAAAGGGAAAGGAACAAAATTAACAAAATCATGAATGAAAGAGGAGAGATCACGACCAATACCAAGGAAATACAAATTATTTTAAGAACATATTATGAACAACTATATGCCAACAAATTAGGCAATCTGGAAGAAATGGATGCATTCCTGGAAACATATTAACACCAAAACAGACACAAGAAGAAATAGAAAACTGGAATAGAGCTAAAACCAGCAAAGAAATTGAATCGCTTTTCAAAAATCTCCCAAGAAAAAAGAGTCCAGTACCGGATAGCTTCCCAGGGGAGTTCTAAAAAACACTTAAGAATAATTAATATCTATTCTTCTGAAAGTTTTCAAAAAATTAGAAATGGAAGGGAAACCTCCAAACTCATTCTATGAGGCCAGCTTTGCCTTGATATCAAAATCAGACAAAGACCCCATCAAAAAGGAGAATTACAGACCAATAATGCTGATGAATATGGATGCCAAAATTCTCACCAAGGTAACCATCAGTAGGATCCAACAGTACATTAAAATGATTATTCACCACCACCAAGGGGGTTTTATTCCTGATCTGCAGGGAGGTTTCATATTGGCAAATCAATCAACATGATACATCACATTGATAAAAGAAAGGACAAGAATATCACATTAATAAAAGAAAGGTCAAGATCCTCTTTATCAAAGAAGAAAAAGAATTTGACAAAATATAGCATTCTTTCTTAATTAAACTCTCCACAGACTAGGTATAGAGGGAACATACCTCAATATCATAAAAGCCATCTATGAAAAGCCCACAGCAAATACGATTCTCAATTGAGAAAAACAGAGTTTTTCCCTGAAAGTCAGGAACATGACAGGGATGCTCACTGTCACCACTATTGTTGAACATAGTACTGGGAGTCCTAGCCTCAGCAATTAGACAACAAAAGGAAATAAAAGGCATTTAACTTGGCAAAGAAGAAGTCAAAATCTCAGTCCTCACAGATGACATGTTACTTTATGTGGAAAACACAAGAGTCCACCCCAAAATTCTTAGAACTCATACAGGAATTCAGCATCATGACAGGATATAAAATCAATGCACAGAAGTCAGTAGCATGTCTATGCACTAACAGTGTGACTGAAGAATGAGAAATTACAGAATTGATCCCATTTGCAATTGCACAAAAAACCCATAAGATATCTAGGAATAAACCTAACCAAAGAGGTAAAGAATATTTACCCTAAAAATTACAGAACATTTATGAAAGAAGTTGAGGAAAATAGGAAGAAATGGAAAAGTATTCCATGTTCATGGATTGGAAGAACAAACATTATTAAAATTTCTATCCTACACAGAGCAATCTACACATTCAATGCGATTGCTATCAAAATACTTTCAACATTTTTCACAGAACTAGAACAAATAATCCTAAAATTTCTATGGAATCAGAAAAGACCCTGAACAGCTGGAGGAATGTTGAAAAAGAAAACCAAACCTGGTGGCGTCACAGTGACAGACTTCAAGCTACATTACAAAGCTGTGATCATCAAGACAGTATGGTCCTGGCACAAAAACAGATACATAGATCAATGAAACTGAATAGAGAGCCCAGGAGTGGACCCTCAACTCTATGGTCAATTAATTTTTGACAAAGCAGGAATGAAGTTCCAATGGAAAAAGGCAGTTTCTTCAAAAATGGTGTTGGTAAAATTGGGCAACCACATGTAGAAGAATGAAACTTGAAAATTTTCTCACACCATACACAAAAATAAACTTGAAATGAATAAAAAACTTAAATGGATCTATCAAAATCTTAGAGGAGAAAACACGCAGCACCTTCTTTGACCTCAGCCACAGCAACTTCTTAATAGATGCATTTCCAAAGGTAAGGAAAACAAAAGCAAAAATGCATTATTGGAACTTCATCAAGATAAAAAGCTCCTGCACAGCAAAGAAACAGTTAACAAACTAAAAGCCAATTTACAGAATGGAAGAAGATATTTGTAAATGACATCAGATAAAGGGCTAGTACCCAGAACTACTAATCACTTATCAAACTCAACACCCAAAAAACAAATAATCCAATCAAGAAATGGGCAGAAATCATGAACAGATAATTCTCCAAAGAAGACATACAAATGGCCAACAGACACATGAAAAAATGTTCCACATCACTGGACATCAGGGAAATACAAATCAAAACCACAATGAGATACCACCTCTGAGCAGTCTGAATGGCTAAAATTAACAAGGCAGGAAACAACAAATGTTGGTGAGGATGTGAAGAAAGGGGAGCCCTCTTCCACTATTGGTGGGAACACAAGCTAGTACAGTGGAAAACAGTATGGAGGTTCCTCAAGAAGTTAAAACTAGAGGGGCTCCTGGGTAGCTCAGTGGGTTGAGGCTGCTGCCTTCGGCTCGGGTCATGGTCCCAGGGTCGTGGGATCGAGCCCCACATCAGGCTCTCTGCTCTGCAGACAGCCTGCTTCCTCCTCTCTCTCTCTGCCTCTCTGCCTACTTGTGATCTCTGTCTATCAAATAAATAAATAAAATCTTTTAAAAAAATCTAGAACTACCCTAAACCCAGCAATTGCAATACTAGGTATTTACCCCAAAGATACAAATGTATTGATCTGATGGGGCACCTGCACTGAAATGTTTAAAGCAACAATGTCCACAAGAGCCAAACTACAGAAAGAGCTCAGATGTCCATTGACAGATGAAGGGATAAAGAAGAAGTGGTATATGTACCAGTGGAATATTGCTCGGCCATCAAAAATAATGAAATCTTACGATTTGTAATGATATGTGGAACTAGAGGGGATTATGCTAAGAGAAATAAGTCAGTCAGAGAAAGACAAATACCATATGATTTCACTCATGTGGAATTTAAGAAACAAAACAGATGAACACAGGGGGAGGGAAGGAAAAATGAGATAAAAAACAGAGAGGGAGGCAAACCATAAGAGATGTTGAACTCTCAGAAATGAATTAAGGGATGCTGGAGGGGAGGTGAGTGAGGGGAAAGGATAACTGGGTGATGAGCATTAAGGAGGGCTCTTGATGTAATGAGCATTTGGTGTCATATGCAACTGATGAATCAGTAAATTATATCTCTGAAACTAGCAATAAACAAAGCAAAGTTTGTTTAAAGTTGAACACTCTTGGAGGGTGCTTAGTCAAAAGAGCATGTGACTCTTGATCTTGGGATCATGGGTTCAAGCCCCACGTTGGATATAGATATTATATACATACATACATATATACATAAATTTAAAAATTGAACAATCCTGGTATGACTGACTGTAAAAGGGTAGTAGAAGAGATCTTCTTTCTGGTGATAGTATAGTTTTGTGTTCTGATGGTTGTGATAGTTACACATGGTAAGATTTCATCCAAAAATACCCAGACAAATGAATGGATTTGTAAATGTAAAATTTGTTGAACTCTGTATGAGGTCTATGATTTACTTAACAGTATTGTACCAATGTCAGTGTCCTGGTTTTGATAATGTATTATGGTTATATAAGATTTTATTATTGGGGAAAACTGGATAAAGAGTATAAGGGAACTCCACTATTTTTGCAATTTCTCCTGAGTCTTCCCTTACTTCCAAATTAAAACAGTTTAATTGAAAAAAAAAAAAAAAGAACTGAACATGCTTAGATCTCTGGCACCATCCCAGAAATTACTTCCTGAAATTGCTAGCCTGATCCAGATTATGGATCAAGTGAAAAGTGTTTTAACAAAGTGTTAACCATGAGACAATTGCTAAACCCCAGCCCTACAACAGAATCACAAAGCACCTGGAAATGAGAGGCTTTTTCTCAGACTACTCTATCAATATCAGTGATATGAACACATTGTGAAAAAATACTAACCATGTCTCTCAATCCTCTAAGTCACTCTTTACCTTCCATGCCTAAACCAAGCATCTCTCTTATGGGAATTAACACCCAGAAATTACGAGCAGAGTTGGGCTAAGGAAAGGTCAATAACATCATTATTTACTGATTGTAATCAAAGCCCTCAGGCCTCTGATTTATATGTCATATGCCACATGACTTTGCTTATTGTCATATCCCTTCTGATCATCTCTGTGACTTGATAATGTGATGAACTGTCCCAAAGGCTGTGCTTTACATAGATACAATGGGAGACTAAAGGAGAAAAAGACTCTGTACTAAGCAGCTGTTCACTGGGGCTACATCCCTCCTGAGAGAATTCAGGCTCCTAACATGGTAGCTCCCTGTTTTACCATACAAACACAGCAGGTTTTACAGATGTCTTCATTTTCTTCCTTCCTCTCTCCTTTTAAGTCTTTGTTTAAAAAATCTATCCTTGCTCTTCTTCAAACTCCAGGCTCAGAGAGCCCCAGTGACCACATCATTCACCCCTGGCTTAAAGCAGAGGGAAAGACAATTTTTCAAAAGAGGACAGGAGTGAAATAATATATAAGAACCTTTTGCCTGGACTAGTATTGGTGTGAGATAGTTTAAAAAAGCAGCTTGAGTTCTAAACTTAACCAGATGGAAATGTGCCTGTTGAGAGTTGGACCTAATTCAGAAAAGATTGTTAGCCAATAGACAAACTAATTTAGACCAGCATATGCCAAAAATGGTCAATCAAGTTGTCCCAAGTGTGACTCCCCCATAGCAGATGTCACTGTCTCTCTGAAGGCTTTTGAGTGTCATCTTTCAACATGGAGGTGGGTTTTTTGTGTACACATAGGCATAAATAAAACCTTGGTCTGTAACTACACTTCATTTTATTGCACTATGGCCCTGTCACTCTATCAGCAAAGAGCATAAGCTCTTTCTTAGGAATTTCAAATGAACACAGATTTTGCAAATAAAACAGAAGCTATGAACATGCACAATTAACCTAAGCAACTGTTTTCACTTTTCTTATCTTTCTACGTTCCTCTAGTGTAAAAACAACAGAAATCTATAACTGTACTTGTCCACACTGTCATCACCTAATAAAACTCTGTATTTTTATTTGTACGGGTTACCTTTCACTCCTTGCCATTTGTTTTCCAATTTTGACATTTTAAGTTTTCTTTAATATAGACTAAAAATGAAAATTTTCCCTCCTAAAATAATCATACACTGGAAGGGTTCTTCTTTCCAAAACCTGAACAATAAAGGGATACCCAAAATGCAATAATGACCTTTACAGTACTTATTGATTCAAGAGGCCCATTCAAATCCATTGCCTCATCACATCCTTATGACAAGCTTGCGAGGCAAGCAGGACTCTAGAAACTGACAAAAAGTAGAGGTTCTCTCGTCAGTTCTTCTTTATGGCCAAACCAGAATAAGAGCCCTTCTCTTCCCTGCAAAGAGCTTCAGAAACACAGAAGAAGTTGAGGTCATTTCTAAGTGAACCAAATGACATTTCAACTGAGTATTAAAAGATGGGTAACACTTGGACTTGGAGAGAGCCCAAGGGAGAGAATAGAAGGTTACACAGCCAAAGCAAAGAGTTAGGAAAGCATGTGACATATTCAGCAAGCTGTTTGATAGAGTGTAAGATACATGAAGACAAATCTAGGAGACAAAGCTGGAGAGACAGGCTGCAGACAGATCATGGAGGGTCTTGAATGCCATATTTCAATTGTTTTTGGTAGACAGAATGTTTTTATGAAGAGAAAGTATGCCAAAGATTCTTTGAATTATTTGGGTTCTGTTACTCTCTAATCATGTGGGCTTGGAAAAGTTAGCCTCTCTGTGTTTCAGTTTCCTCATTTGTAAAATGGGTATAATAACAATTCCTATTCCAGAGAATAATTGTAAGGATTAAGTGAGATAATGCATGTAAAGCACTTAGGACAGTGCCTGGCACAAAGGAAGCATTCTGTAATTGCTAGATGTTGTTATTATCATAACAACTCATCTTCATAATCAGGCTCTGTTTCCTCAACTGTAAAATGAGATAATTGGGCTATTTAATTTCTAAAATCCCTTAACATCTTAAACAATATTATCATCATCTTCTTGCTCCCTCCTATACTTGCTATCCAAAAACCCTAACTCTGAGATGGTGGAAATTTTAGCTTATTATTATTTTTTTTAATCAAGAGAGAGAGATTAGGAGGGAGAAAAGATGGCGGGGAAGTAGGAGGGGGCGCCTTTTCAACCTGTACCCTAAAGTGAGCTGATTACCTACCAAAGAACTCTGATCACCCATGAAATCAGCCTGAGATTAGAATATACACTTCTGGATCTCTACGGTGGCAGAAGATGCCAGTGGGCAGGTAAAGCAGAGTGGGAACATCAGACTGATATGGGAATATAAACAAAGGGGGGAGGGAGCCACCAGAAGCGACCATTGGAAAGTGATACCCCAATGCGAGAGTGCCCTGGGATTGGGGACCAGCATTGACTTGGAGTCTGGTTGGGGGCACTCAAAGAGAACAAAGGATAGTGGGGGGAGATTGCGGTAATTGGGGCTGTGGGGGACAGGGGCTTGAGTTCCTGGACCCAGGGCAGCCACCCCTGGTACTGAGCCAGAGAGAGTGCGGTGAAGAAACCAAGTCTTGGTTCCTGGGCCTCCAGCCCGCCTGAGAGTGTCTGCCGTGAAGGGCAGGAAGCCTTGCCAGCCAGCAGAAACGCAGCCTTTTGCACTCTCAGCGAGCAGCACTACCAGAGTCTGAGCCGCACCTCTCACCCCTCCAGGAGAGAGGTGCATGCAGGTGCCAGCTAGCTTCCTCGGACCGGAGAGTCTGAGCACTCCCAGCCCAGGCCAGCGGGAAAATCTCAGTGCTGCGCTATCACTGCTTGAAATCTCTTTGGTAGTCTGGAGCTGCCTAGACAGCTGAGGCTATCATGGTTTTGGGTACAAGCAGGAGTTCCTGTGTCCCCAGAGACTGAGACTGGGAACGTGATCTGCCAGCGGACAAGGGGGAATTTATGTGCTCTGGAGCACCCAGAGGGGAACAGACTGAGGCTTCTCTCTGAGAGGGAGGTCTGGGGGTAGTTTGCTTTCCTCTAAACCTCCAAAAACCATCAAAAGCTGCCAAGGCCAGAGAAAACAAAGGAAAAAACAAACAAAAAAGCCTCCAGAGAACAAAAGCCTGAAAAACCGGTTTCCTCAGAGCCCACCCCCTTGATGGGGGCAGGAGAACTTAACTCAGGAAAAAGTGCCTGAAAACCCAGGAGGCAGGCCCCTCCCCCAGAAAAGCAACAACAACAGCAGCAAAAAAAAAAAAAGACAAGAGAACAACAACACCTTCATAGATAAAACTGTTATTTTTAATTCATTCCCACTATTCTGGTTCATTTTTTTATAGATAATTTTTAACCTATTTACTATCACAGTGAGATGTCCAGTACATCAAATTCCATAATAACCTTTTAACCTGAACTTTTTGATACGTATACTTGTGTTTTTCTTTTGCTTTTCTATTTTTAAAATTTTTTAAAATTCTAGTTTAGTTTATTCTTTTTTATTTTTATTTTTTAATATTCATATAGAGTTAAACTTCAAGGTATTCCCCTTTCCCCAATCAATGCCACCCCTATAGGTAAACCAATTTTTAATCCCCCTTTATCTTAAGAAAGTTGAGTCCTTTAACAAAGGTATCAAGATACATCCAGGAAGAATCAAAATAACCTTCCTCTCCCACACTGAGAATTTATAACCACTCTCCCATCTTTTTCTGTTGCCAGTGTTTCTGTGTATTTATTTTTGTCCAGGTAGTATATAAATCTTATACCTGGGGTTCTTTTTGACCAGGTTCTTTTTTTGTTTTGCTTTGTTTATATATATATATATTTTTTTTTTTTTCTTGTCATCGACTTTTATCAGTCTTTTTGTTTGTCTGTTTTTGTTTGTATACTTCATAAATCTTACCTTGGGGCCCATTTGGGCTGGGCCTTCTCTTTTATTTTATCTTTCTTTTTTTTCCTGTATCTCTCTCTCTCTCTTTTTTTACTTTCTTTTTTCTTTCGTTTGGGAGGGGGCTCTTGATTGCTCAGAAGTGTTCCAGAGTGCACCTTGCCTGCTCCATGTTTGATACATTCAGCTACATCTGTTCAGCCATCTCTCACCAAAATGACTAGGAGAAGGAATGCCCAACAGAAGAAAAATTCAGAGGCCAGGCCTTCTGCGACAGAACTAATGGCTATGGACATAGACAGTATGATAGAAAGGGAATTCAGGCTAACAATTATCCTGGCAATAGCTAGTTTGGAGAAAGCCACAGATGACAAAATGGAATTGATTAGGGCAGAAGTGAAAGCCACTAGGGATGATGTTCACAATGTTCTCAATGAGTTCCAATCTAATCTAAATTCTCTAAAAGCTAGGGTAACTGAGACAGAAGATAGAATTAGTGATCTGGAGGACAAACAGATAGAGAGAAAGTTCATGAGGAAGCCTGGAACAAACAGCTTAGAAGCCCGAAAACAGAATTAGGGAAATAAATGATGCCATGAAACGTTCCAATGTCAGCATTATTGGAATCCCTGTGGGGGAGGAGAAAGAAAGAAGACTAGAAGATATAGTTGAACAAATTCTCCAAGAAAATTTTCCCAATATGGCGAATGGAACTAGAGTTCATGTACTAGAGGCAGAAAGGTCTCCCCCCTCCCCAAGATTATAGAATCTAGAAAAACGTCAAGACACCTAATAGTGAAAATGATGAATCATAATTGTAGACAGGACCTCTTGAAAGCAGCTAGGACAAAGAAGTTCCTTATGTACAGAGGAAAGCCCATCAGGATAACATCAGACCTGTCCACAGAAACCTGGCAAGCCAGAAAGGGCTGACAAGACATATTCAGGGCACTAAATGAGAAGAACATGCAGCCAAGAATACTTTATCCAGCAAGACTGACATTCAAAATGAATGGAGAGATAAAGAGTTTCCAAGACCAGCAAGGTTTAAAAGAGTATGCAACCAATAAGCCACACTTCAGGAAATATTAAGAGGGGTTCTGTAAAAGAGGAAAAATCCCAAGAATATCATTGAACTGAAATATATGGAGACAATCTACAGAAAGAAAGACTTCAAAGGTAACACGATGTCAATAAAAACATATCTCTTAATAATCTCTTATCTCATATCTCATATCTCTTAATACTCTCAATGTGAATGGCCTAAATGCACCCATAAAACAACACAGGGTTGCAGATTGGATAAAATGACAGGACCCATCCATATGTTGTCTACAAGAGACCCGTTTCAAACCTAAGGTTACACCCAGACTGAAAGTGAAGGGATGGAGAAACATTTTTTCATGCCAATGGACCTCAAAAGAAGGCCGGGGTAACAATTCTCATATCAGATAAATTAGATTTTAAACTAAAGACTGTAGTCAGAGATACAGAAGGACACTACATAATTCTTAAAGGAACTATCCACCAAGAAGATCTAACAATTGTAAACATTCACGCCCCCAATATGGGAACAGCCAATTACACAAGAAAACTGTTAATCAAGATAAAGAGTCATATTAATATGAATACATTAATAGTAGGGGATCTTAATATGTCACTCTCAGTAATAGACAGATCATCCAAGCAGAAAATCAGTAAAGAAACAAGAGCATTGAATGAAACATTGGACCAGATGAACTTATAGATATATACAGAACGTTCCACCCTAAAACAACAGAATACTCATTCTTCTCAAGTGCACATGGAGCCTTCTCCAGAATAGACCACATACTGGGTCACAAATCAGGGCTCAACTGATACCAAAAGACTGAGTTATTCCCTGCATATTCTCAGATCACAATGCTTTGAAACTGGAGCTCAATCACAAGGAAATGTTTGGAAGGAACTCAAACACCTGGAAGCTAAAGACCACCTTGCTAAAAAATGCTTGGATCAAGCAGGAGATCAAAGAAGAACTTAAACATTTCATGGAAACCAAAGAGAATGAAGACACTTCAGTCCAAAACCTATGGGATACAGCAAAGGAAGTACTAAGGGGGAAATACATAGCCATCCAAGCCTCCCTCAAAAAAATTGAAAAATCCAGAGTACATCAGCTGTCTCTACACTGGAACTGTAGAATCAACAACAAATTAAGGCAACTCCACACACAAGAAGGGAAATAATCAAGATTAGAGCAGAGATCAATGAGATAGAAACTAGAGATACTGTATAGACTGCATCAATGAAAATAGAACCTGGTTTTTTGAAAGAATCAATAAGATCAATAAACCATTGGCCATGCTAATCCAAAAGAAAAGAGAGAAGGCCCAAATTCATAAAATTATGAATGAAAAGGGAGAGACCACAACTAACACCAAGAAAATAGAAACAATCATCAGAAGTTATTATCAACAGTTATATGCCAGTAAGTTAAGCAACCTATATGAAATGGGTGCATTCCTGGAAAACTATAAACTTCCAACATTGAACCAGGAAGAAATTGACAACCTGAATAGACTGATATCTAGCAATGAGATAGAAGCAGTGATCAAAAACCTCCCCAAAAAGAAGAGCCCAGGACCTGACGGATTCCCTGGGGAATTCTACCAAACTTTCAAAGAAGAAATAACACCTATTCTCCTGAAGCTGTTTCAAAAAATTGAAACAGAAGGAAAACTTCCAGACTCTTTCCATGAAGCCAGCATTACCCTGATCCCCAAACCAGGCAAAGACCCCACCAAAAAGGAGAATTTCAGACCAATATCTCTGATGAACATGGATGCTAAGATTCTCAACAAGATCCTAGCAAATAGGATCCAACAGCACATTAAAAAAATTATTCACCATGACCAGGTGGGATTCATTGCTGGGTTGCAAGGATAGTTCAACATTTGCAAATCAATAAATGTGATAGAACAAATTAATAAGAGAAGAGAGAAGAACCACATGGTCCTCTCAATGGATGCAGAAAAAGCATTTGACAAAATGCAGCATCCGTTCCTGATTTTTTTTTCATTGTGTACAGATTCCTTTTTTAAATTGCAGAGTTCATATGGTAAGAAGAAAATGACAAAAATCTACCAACTAGGCTGAGCTGCCATCCTCTCTATGTAGTCTTTGGCCATGTCTTGGGCTTCGATGTTCTCAGGATACAGCACACAAAACATTGCCAAGGCGCCCAGGTTGTTGCCGTAAATTTCATTCCAGCGAGCGCTATAGTCCTTGGGGTCCCAAGGAGGGAGATATTCTAAGGGGCTGGACAGCATGGTGTGCACAGCCTCGGTGAGCCGGGCAGCAATGTGCTGGTGGGAGCTGGCCGCCTGACGCTGGAGCTCTGCCACCTCCGCCCTGGAGAAATACAGCATGGGGTGATTGTCCTAGTTGGAGTTGGTGAAGGGAATCATGACTTCGGGGTTCTCGACGGTGATGTAGGCCGACACAAAGCAAAACAAATATATGAAAAACACACTGGGAGCCCCCCGTGTGTGAGTCCTCATCATGGCATCAGATCTCCAGATCTCCCAGGCAGCCAAACCATCTTCGAAAGATCCGCTCCTCACCGCGGCTTTGTCCTCTCAGGCGTCATCTCCCCAGCTTCGGCCCAGGCTCTGGAGCCCCCTCCCGGCCCCCTCCCTCCAGGGCGCCCGGGCCCCCGGCGCCCTCAGAGCCAAGCCCTCTGCGTGCCCTCCGCGCCTAGGGTGCCAGTCGCATCCGTTCCTGATTAAAACGCTTCAAAATATAGGGATAGAGGGAACACTCCTGAACTTCATAAAATCTATCTATGAAAAACCCACAACAAATACCATCCTCGATGAGAAAAAGCTCACAGCCTTCCTGTTGAGATCAGGAACATGACAAGGATGCCCACTCTCACCACTCTTGTTCAACATAGTATTAGAAGTCCTAGCAACAGCAATCAGACAACAAAAAGAAATAAAAGTATCCAAATTGGCAATGAAGAAGTCAAGCTCTCTCTCTTCGCAGATGACATGATACTTTATATGGAAAACCCAAAAGACTCCACCCCCAAACTACTAGAACTCATACAGCAATTCAGTAATGTGGCAGGTTACAAAGTCAATGTACAGAAATCAGTTGCTTTCTTATACACTAACAATGAAAACACAGAAAGGGAAATTAGAGAATTGATTCCATTTACTATAGCACCAAGAACCATAAGATACCTGAGAATAAACCTAACCAAAGGGGTAAAGGATTTGTACTCGAGGAACTACAGAACACTCATGAAAGAAATCGAAGAAGACACAAAAAGATGGAAGACTCCTGGATCGGAAGAATAAACATTGTTAAAATGTCTATACTGCCTAGAGCAATCTATACTTTTAATGCCATTCTGATAAAAATTCCACCGGTATTTTTCAAAGAGCTGGAGCAAATAATCCTAAGATTTGTATGGAATCAGAAGAGACCCCGAATTGCTAAGGAAATGCTGAAAAAGAAAAACAAAACTTGCGGCATCATGTTACCTGATTTCAAGCTTTACTACAAAGCTGTGATCACCAAGACAGCATGGTACTGGCATAAAAAGAGACACATAGACCAGTGGAACAGAGTAGAGAACCCATACATGGACCCTCAACTCTATGGTCAAATAATCTTTGACAAAGCAGGAAAAAATATACAGTGGAAAATGGACAGTCTCTTCAATAAATGGTGTTGGGAAAATTGGACAGCTATATGTAGAAGAATGAAACTCGACCATTCTCTTACACCGTACACAAAGATAAACTCAAAATGGATTAAAGACCTCAATGTGAGACAGGAATCCATCAGAATCCTAGAGGAGAACATAGGCAGTAACCTCTTCGATATCAGCCACAGCAACTTCTTTCAAGATATGTCTCCAAAGGCAAAGGAAACAAAAGCGAAAATGAATTTTTGGGACTTCATCAAGATCAAAAGCTTCTGTACAGCAAAGGAAACAGTCAACAAAACAAAGAGGCAACCTACGGAATGGGAGAAGATATTTGCAAATGACAGTACAGACAAAAGGTTGATATCCAGAATCTATAAAGAACTTCTCAAACTCAACACACAAAAAACAGATAATCATGTCAATAAATGGGCAGAAGACATGAACAGACAATTCTCCAATGAACACATACAAATGGCTATCAGACACATGAAAAAATGTTCATCATCACTGGCCATCAGGGAGATTCAAATCAAAACCACATTGAGATACCACCTTACACCAGTTAGAATGGCCAAAATCAGCAAGACAGGAAACAACACCTGTTGGAGAAGGTGTGGAGAAAGGGGAGCCCTCTTACACTGTTGGTGGGAATGCAAGTTGGTGCAGCCAGTTTGGAAAACAGTGTGGAGATTCCTTAAGAAATTAAAAATAGAGCTTCCCTATGACCCTGCAATAGCACTACTGGGTATTTACCCCAAAGATACAGATGTAGTGAAAAGAAGGGCCATCTGTACCCCAGTGTTCATAGCAGCAATGGCCATGGTTGCCAAACTGTGGAAAGAACAAAGATGTCCTTCAACTGACGAACGGATAAGGAAGATGTGGTCCATATACACTATGGAGTATTATGCCTCCATCAGAAAGGATGAATACCCAACTTTTGTATCAACATGGACGGGACTGGAAGAGATTATGCTGAGTGAAATAAGTCAAGCAGAGAGAGTCAATTATCATATGGTTTCACTCATTTGTGGAGCATAACAAATAACACGGAGGACATGGGGAGATGGAGAGGAGAAGGGAGTTGAGGGAAGTTGGAGGGGGAGTTGAACCATGGGAGACCATGGACTCTGAAAAACATTCTGAGGGTTTTGAAGGGAGGGTTTGGGAGGTTGGGGGTGCCAGGTGGTGGGTTTAATGGGGGGCGTGTATTGCATGGAGCACTGGGTGTGGTGCATAAACAATGAATTCTGTTATACTGAAAAGAAATTAAATAAAAAAAAGAAACAGGTAAAAAAAAAAGAAAAGAAAAAGAGAGAGAGGTTAGAAGTGATCCCAAGGCCCTTAAATATTTCATCCAAATGAGTAAACTACCAGTGGTTAGCTAAGAACATGCAAGCCCTCTGTCATAAAGAAGAAAATCAGTTTAGATGAGAAGTCCCAATAGTTGTTAGATGTCCTGGATTGAAATAGACTAGATGCTTCTAAAAACAGCAAAAAAAAAAAAAAAAAAAACCACAGGAACACAATTGCATAAATTATGAAGCAGTTTCACATTTGAGGCTCACATCAACTCTGTGAGATTAATATTTACATCTTTATTCTTAGAATATGAGGAAATAAAGGTATAGAGATAGGAATGACTCTCCCAAGATCACACAGCTGGCTAATGGTAGAGTCAGCTCTCAAACCAAGTTCTCTAATATTGTGCTTGTTTTTGCCATCACAGATCAGCAACTTCCTACATCATTTAGAGATATAGCAATCTATTAATTTGAAGAGGTGGACTGAGCCTGCAGGAGAAATGGCAGTCCATTTGGCTTTCTGTGGAAATACTAATAACAATATGTAATAATAGAACTTTGTGGGAAAGCAGTTGAAACAATTACCAAAAAAATGAGGTCTTAGACTTATATGAAATATTTCTGCCCTTCCTCCTTTGTGTGGAGAACTGAAGGTGGACCTAAGCTCTGTTTTCATGGAGAACAAGTAGATGGTAACCAGTTCCTGGATCTCTAGTTAAGATACATAGGTAAATGACTTAAATGAATAAAGGATCTTCTGTCAAGAGATGTTTCAAGACACTAGGAGAAATTGACCACATTTTATGTTAACCTATTTGCACTCACCACATTGGGCCTTGCATTAAAGTTGTGTTTTCTAAGAACAAAGTTTGTTTGCTTGTTTGTTTAATTTATTTGGGATAGAGCACAATCATGGTGAGGGGCAGAGGTAGAGGGAGATGCAGACTCCCCACTCAGTGGGGGACCCAATGCAGGGTTTGATCCCAGGACCCTGAGATCACAACTCGAGCAGAAGTCAGATGCTTAACTGACTGAGCCACCCAGGGACCCCTAAAGCATTTTCTTTCTTTTTTAAACAGAGATAGAATTTTTAAAAATTATTTATTTATTTAACAGAGAGACAGCAAGAGAAAGAACACAAGCAGGGGGAGTGGGAGAGGGAGAGGCAGGCTTCCTGCCAGGCAGGGAGCCCAATACGGGGCTCGATCCCAGGACTCTGGGATCAGACGCTTAATGACTGAGCCACTGAGGCACCCCAAGTTGTATTTTCTTATCTTATCCACTGAATAGTAAGTGTCTCATGAACAAAGAAGGCATCCTCCTTACCTGGGTCCCTATGGTGGGGCTTTCTGGGCTTTGATTTGGACTTTGCATATTATTGAAACTAGATAAATAACTACTTGTTCAGTGAATCAATCAGTTCTTTCATTGTTTATAACTTAAGCCAATGATTCTCATCCTGTTACCATTCTTGTGAAGTGAAATGAAAAGGCTACCTTGTTTCCTCCCATAATGAAAAGTCATAGAGTGAAATTAAGTTTGTAAATCTAAGTGAACAGCTAAAATCACTAGCAACCTTCATTAGCCAACACTTGTGATCTTTAAAAGTTACAATAGCTGATGGAGAAAGACGGCAGAGTAGGAAGACCCTATGCTCACCCTATCCCATGTTTACAACTAGTTATCACTCACATCTTAAGCAATAAACTGAAGAACAACATCTTAAGCAATAAACTGAAGAACAATTGGAAGACTGGTAGAATAAACTCCACAATTAAATGTAGAGATGAAGCCACATCAGAGAGGTTAGATACTGCAGAAACTGATTGGGAGCTGCCAGCAGGAAGGAAGGAGCTGTGGCCATGGAGAAGAGAAAACACCAAGGAACCCACACAGGGAAATAAATCCCCCTAATGCCTGGCCTTGAAAACCAGAGAGGCTGAATTCCATGAGTTTGTATAACCAACAGGACTTGGATCCTGGGGACTTTAAAAGCCAGCTTAACTTTAGTTGAATGGTAACTAGGTACCTTGCCTTTAAAAAGACAACAGCTCAGGGGCACCTGGGTGGCTCAGTGGATTAAGCCGCTGCCTTTGGCTCTGGTCATGATCTCAGGGTCCTGGGATCGAGCCCCACATCGGGCTCACTGCTCTGCAGGGGCCCCGCTTCCTCCTCTCTCTCTGCCTGCCTCTCTGCCTACTTGTGATCTCTGTCTGTCAAATAAATAAATAAAATCTTAAAAAAAAGAGACAACAGCCCACAGGGAGGTAACATAGAATTGACAGTTTGTGCAATGCCTGGGGCAAATGGGAGGGAGATCTGTTAATAAGGATTTTGGAGCATGTTGGAAGACTCCAGGAATAAGGAACTGGCAGACATGATTTTCCTCCCATTGCCCCCAGCATAAACATAACCACCTGTGGGAGATGGCACGGCACAGACACATAGCTACCTAATCTGCAAGCAGTGTGCCCAGCCCATGAGTCCTCCTGAGAACCCACCCACTACAAGCCTACTGACCTAGGCCCAGAGCTCAGCACAAATTTAACACTGAGTAGGCCTCCCCCAGCTGCTGCTCCTGCAGTCCATTCTAGTGCCCATCACACTTCAGTGGATCTGACCTAGGAATAATGGCTCAGCTCAAATTTTGCTAATGGCAGGTGCACCCCACACACCCACCTTGTGCAGACACTGAATGCCCCCAGCTGCCATTGTACTTCATATTCAGCCATCACAAACAGAGACAAACTGCACCCCTTGCTGCTGCCACAGGCCTTGTCCCTGGCCACTGCTGCTAAACCATGCCATGCCACAAGCCACTGCCACGCTTTAGGGGATCTGGCCTAGGACTAACAGCCCAATACAAATATTGCTAACATTGTGTGTGCTTTGCCCAACCACAATAAACCACCTCATTCTGTGCACATCTTCTGCATACACAGATGCCATTTGTCCTATTGTTATGCCCCCTCAGACCTGGCCTGCCTTGGTAACATTAACACCACAGAGAGAAAGCATAGCCCACAACAGTCAGTGCAGACATCTGGAGTGAAAGGAAAAGTGACTCGTACATAATAACAGGACATAAACATCACACATAGGAGACTCCCCTGAAGTACCAGTTTCTGGTGAACAGGGGACACTGCACTGCAGAGCACTCCAGGATCTCTTCTTCATAGTGCCATTACTTTCAAGAACAGAAGACATAGCTGACATTCCTAACACAGACACAGTCACAAAG
>RCUC01042114.1:0-10239 GCA_003697995.1 Taxidea taxus jeffersonii | reverse complement strand
TAAATCACAAAACTGGTGAGACTACTGAAAATATCAAAAGATTTTTAAATAAATGGGGCCACTCATGTATACTTTTGTCTGACACACCATCTTTCATCCCTACCCATTGATTCCCTGGCACCTGCTACATTTCTAGAGGTAAAAAGCCAAGGACAACACCATTAATTCAATAAAAAAAGATTTTTGGTTGGTGTAATGGCCATTCTATCACAGATTGGTGTTTTTCTAATTTTCTAATATTAGTATGAACATTATAGTATTACTTACAATATCAATGTGAACATTATAAATATTAACAAACATTTTTTTTAAATTTATTTATTTGACAGAGATCACAAGCAGGCAGAGAGGCAGGCAGAGAGAGAGGAAGGGAAGCAGGCTCCCCGCCAAGCAGAGAGCCGGACGCGGGGCTCTATCCCAGGACCCCGGGATCACGACCCGAGCCGAAGGCAGCGGCCTTAACCCACTGAGCCACCCAGGCGCCCCAACAAACATTTTTTTAAGTGAACATTCTTTGAGCAACAGCCAAATGAAATGAAACAGTCATACTCATTATGATTTGGTTCAGTTAGTTAATTGAAATATGAGAGATTTCTTTATTTAGTCTGTGTTAAAAAGGGCTTATTGCCTTAGCCAGCTAGTTGCTATTACCAAAATTAAAAACTATATAAATTATATAAAGCGATCCACAGAGGCTAAGGTAAAAATGACTATCCCTGCTGAGGACAGAATGATGTCTTTGGTTGAACTGCCAGATACAAAATAACAGCAAGAGGTAAATTATTTTCTGGACCATTATTAAAGGATTAGAGGTAGGTCCCAAATCTATGGTTGGTATGTCTTTGCTCGATTTTGAATTGTTTATTCCAGAGGAAATTGTTGCAATGTTAAATAAACTGAAGAGTGGCAAAGGATGAATCTCATTTATGGTTTTTTTTTTTTTTTCATTTATGGTTTTTGTTTGTGGGCCTGGTTTTATCTACCACTGTCAGAAGGTCAGCTCTGAGATATTTTACAAATTATCAAAAATTTCAATTGGTTCATACCTTATTTTAAAAATACTGAAACGCAGATTTAAGGATAAATTCCAATTCACTTACAGTTATATTAAGATTTTTAGAGCTGAAAGTCTGAGTCCTCAGAACGGTTTCTTCCATGTGAGAGGATAGGAGGACTGGTAACAGAGAAAAAGTTTCATCATATAGTCTGTCCTTAGATATAAGCTTCAATTTTTCTCCTAAGAAACAGTATCTTAAAAGAAAGCCCAAAGGATAATCTTTTAAGAGAATGTAAGAGCATCTCTCTGCTGGACCATTCGACTTGGCCCATGATGGAATCATATCATAGAAAAATGGAATAGCTTCAGATGTTATGAAATTGGGTCATCTCCTACCATCGTGACTGATCAGAAACTACACCAAAATCAGAGGGAATGGGGGAAACCCATGGAAATAACTGCAGAGCTTAGAGATGTTTTACTGGGTGTTTGATTCAACAATAGTTTAAACAGATCTCCTTCTTTAGTTGTTCTTTGGTTCAAGTCCAGAAGAAATGTCTTTTCCAGGAGAAGAACAAGAGAAATGAAATGAGCAGTGGGACACATTTTTCTTTTTAGTGATTTCTTTTTCTAGTTGTAGAAATAATAGGGATAATAGAGATCATGTACAGAAGAAAATAAAAATCGCTCCTGTTCCTACTACCCTATGATTCATTCATGCAGTAGCAGGCACTGCGTGCCAGCGTTGATCTTGAAGCTAAGGTGAGAGCCGTAATGGCCAGACATTTCTACCCTGGTGCAGCTAGTGTGGTCTTCACATTGCACAAGTGTCAGTGGATGTGACTGACATTCTGTTTTATGAGAGTCTTAGTCCCCCATCTGTGCCGTGTGGCCCCAGGTAGGGAATCTTGGTGGCCACAGAGGGAGAAATGGGGTGTTTAGGGCAATGGCTGGTCTGCTTGGGATGGAGGCATTAAAGACTTGAAGATGGTGCTATTGAAAGGAGTAGGAACAGCCTATGCAAAGAGAAGAGAATGTTTGGCAAGTCTGAGGACTGGAAAAGAAGGCCAGCCTCATCTTACTGGAGTCCGTACAAGTACAATAGCAGGAGAAATCTGTCAAGTAATGGAGAGGCTTATGAAAGGAATGTGCTTTGTAGCCACCAGAGAGCTTTGAGCAGAACTCTGACTCACATTTTTTTTTTTTTTAAGATTTTATTTATTTATTTGTCAGAGAGAGAGAAAGAGCAGCAGGCAGGGGGAAAAGCGCACTCCCCACTGAGCAGGGAGCCCAATGTGGGACTCATTTGAGGACTCCGGGATCACGACCTGAGCCGAAGGCAGATGCTTAACTGACTGAGCCACCCAGGCGTCCCTGACTCACATTTTTAAAAGCTTACTCTAGCTGCGGTGTAGAGAATATACTATGAGAATGAAGGCCAGGAGGCCTGTTAGGAGGCTAAGGCACTAATCCAGGTGTAAAATGGTGGTGCGTCTAACCAGGGCCTTAGCAGTGATGGGTAGTGTTTAGGTTCTGGATATATTTGGAATGAAGGGCCAATTAAATTTCCTTCCCCATAACATGTAAAATAGAACGAAGAAAAAAATAACTTCAGGTTTCTGTTGTTGTTGTGACCATAATGGAGCCTATCTTTCTAGTACTTTTGTATGGATTTATGTGTGTGCTATCTGTATGAAATATTCTGAAGTTGTAATCCAATACCACCGACTAGTGTGTATATATTTTTTCACTTAGTACATATATCATGACATAAGGATATTCTACATCCTTAAATTTTAGTTGAGAATATGATATTTAAAGCAAAAGTTACATAGAATTCCACAAATAGAATATATAACCCAATACCCAGAATTGAGAATTGGGTGGGGTGCTGTGGGGTGGTGGCAGGGGGTGGCCTGCAGAAGTCTTTCAGGGAAGGGACCTGCTTACGTTTGCTCTGCTTTCATCTTGCCCCTGCAGAGCCCCTTCTCCCAGGAGATTTGCTGAAGAGTTTATTCCCCAAGTCTGGTGAGGAAGCCAAGAGTCAGCTGGTCAGGGCTCTGTTCTTTTCCAGGCAAGGGTACCCTTGTTCTGAGGTCAAATCCCAAGGCCAAAGTATCCTGATCCCTCTCTTACCCTGACTGGGCTATGCTCATGTAACACAGGCCTAGCCAGGCTGCTCATGAAGGTGTCTGCCATCTCAGTCTTCCCGGAGATGCTTCCGGGGTTCAGACACATGCTACCACTGCTGTCTCCACACAGACAGTGAGTGTTAGCTAGGTCCTGCTGGAATCTCTTTCATACTTATCCCAGATAGGTTGTTCTCTCACTTCCCTGTGACTGTGGTATGGTTGCCTTCCTTTCCGTCCGGCATATTTATACAACAACCAGAAATCATGCATGCTTTCTAGTACAAATGTATGGTTCCTAGTGGGTCCTCTTCTGAGCTCAGTATAGGTGTTTTCATAGTTTCATGTGAGTGATTATGTCCACATATTTATGGCACTATTTTTCCTGGAAGTCTCTGAAACAATGTGTGTGTGTGTGTGTGTGTGTGTGTGTGTGTGTGTGTGTCTGTCTGTCTGTCTGTCTCAACTACAGCTTCAGAAAGAAGCTCCAAGTCATATGGTAATTTACTTCTTAAGTTACTGTTGAATAATTATATTACCTTATTTCCTTGTGGCTTTGAGATATGTTTTTATGACTGTTTCTGGCATGCAAAATAAATTTTAATCAGAATTGAAACACATTTTATTAATTAGATAGTATTGCAAGTTATATGGTGTGTCTTAAGTTGGGACTTGCCTCTTATTTCATATTAGAAAAATAGATACTGTTTAGATTTCAAGATATACACAGCTCATCCTGGAAAATGAAGGCCTTCTCTAGAGGAAAGTAGGTGAAAGAAGGAAAATATGACCTTCTTAGACTTACTATGGGCATCAAAGATTATGACAGAGAAAGATGCCTGCACAGCATAAGGTCCCACTTGACTTCAGTTGTGATCCAGGTTAATCAATGTTTAGCAGTGGAATGCATATGTTTTTAAGGCACTGTTCTAGGCTCAGAGGAACCAACAGTGAATAAAACATAAATTCTAGTCTTGTGGAATTTACTTTCGACTTAGGGGAAAGACAGGAAACATATACACATACCATGTCAAGTGGTTGTGAGTAACAACTATGTAGAAAGTAGGATAATAGGATAAAGAATGAAGTGAAGGTACTATGTTATATCAGAGGATCAAGAAAAACCTTTTTAATAAGGTGGGATATGTGCAAGAGAGCTATAGGAAGCAAGGAATTAAGTCCTATGGCTATCTAGAGAAAGCTTGTTTCAGGCAGAGGGAAGTCTAATGCAAAGTCTCCCAGGTGGGAGTATGCTGGTCTCTTGGAGGGACAGCAGGGAGGCCAGTGTGGGTGTAACGGTGAGCAGCGGAGCATGGTGGAATGAGCAAGGTGGTAGGAGGATTACACTGGGTCTTGAATCCTGTCTTGCCTGACCTCCCACCATTATTATTACTTTGTTCTTATAGATCGTGAAGATGTTTCTATCTTCAGGAACTCCCTTTTAGAACAGAAATGCCCCTAAGGAGAGCAAGACCTTAAGCTCATTATCATTGTGATGTTAATTTTTTTCAGTTAACTTTTGGAGATTCATGGACAACCAGCAAAAATTTGATTAAAAAGGACTGCCTAGGTGGTGAATTCAGGAAGGACAATGATTATCAGAGAAAAGAGTGTGATAATGTAGGTGAGAAGATAACAAAACAAGTTTAACATGTTGAAGACAATTGCATCTTGTTTTCCTGAATTTGATTCCCTTTAAGTCCCTTTTACTTTTCAGGAGGACCCCAGGTCTGGTCTACACTCCATTCTCCAGCCATTCTCACACTCAGTTCTCTAGCCTTATACCACCATTGGCTTGGAGCGAATGACCTTTCCCCTAAACTCAAAGGGAGGTGAGCCAATCGTTGCAATCATTACAGTTCCATCTCCCTCATCAGTGAATGTGTTAGGAAATTGCACGTGATTCATTTTGTCCAATGAAACATGAGGAGCAGACTGTTGGGGGCTGGGGCATCTAGTAGGGTTTCTTACATTTTTAAAAGATACCAGAGGAAAAAGAGGCTACTGAAGGACCTAAATCTAGGACATTACCCACTGATGATCTACACTAAACAAGGATGGCAGAGATGGGTGCTGCTGGAGATATGTTTTTTCCAAGGGCCGAGACAGCATAAGACTTAAGCATGCAAATAGCATTGCCAAGATTGCTGCACAGTACAAATTAGAATTCAAGTCAGCTTGAGTCATACAGAGGCTTGGGGCCTCTAAGCTAGTTTATGGTGACCTGCAGTGGCTAAAATGAGGCAGAATCTGGACTGTCCTACTGATTATGAGACTCTGGGAATGACTACTGAGTCATTGGTAAGGTAAGGTATTTAAAGCTGAAATGTTTCGTATGTTAGTATACACATCAAGGCACAACCTTAGTTCTCCCCCATTTTCCTGCCATAAACATACCATATAATCTCTCAGCCTATATAATCAGGGTGGGCTTGGTGTATTGCTTATTTGTCCTGTGTTAGGGAAAGAATAGGAAGGGTGGGGGGATAGGTACTCTATATGTTCTCATGTGGATGGTGTGCTGGTGTGATTGTCAGTGTCGTTGTGATGATGTCCTAAGTCATTAGAGTTTGGGTTCCCCCAAATTCAGAGCCGGAGGCAAGGGGGCAGAGAGTCTATTTGAGACGTGATTCCGGGAGGCAGGAGTCAGGGAGTGGGGAGAGGGGAAGGAGAAAAGTCCAATATAATGGTGTGTTATCAAGGTCACTGACAAAAATATTTCAGAATAAGAAAGAAAGCTAAAGTTGGGCGGTGGAGTTCAGTTTTATGGAGAAATCCTGAGAAGATATGGAAGGACTTCTAGAATTGGCTGCCTGAAGGTTGGGAGGCAGGAGCATTTGTCTACCAACTCCTATTCTCTGCTGGTCTGGTGTTTGCTTGGTGCCCTCACCCTGAACCTGCAGGCTGTGATTGCCCAGTGCCCACCACCACTGGCAGCCACCTCTGAGAGATGGTACCAGGCATTCACAAGGTGAGCCTGTGCTTGCATGAAACTCTTCCCTAGAGCTCAGGTGGTCAAAGGGATGTAATTGCGGGCCACCAGTGTTCCTGGGGTTTTGTCCAGGTAGACCTTAACAAAACACACCTTGACTTGCAATCCTTACATAGCATTTGGGGGCTTAGAGCTTAAGACTCATTAGGTTTGCCCTCTGTAGTCTATATTTTAATTCCTTTATTAAGTACCTGTTAGTTCTAGATGCTCGGGAAAGAGAATGGATAGGATACCTTTTAAGATTCCAGTTTGTTGTAGGAGATAAGCTCATTACAATGAAATGTCTTACCTACTCAAAAGAGATATGCATAGAATGTCTAACATGCTGATTTTTGTGAGGAAAGCTGTTTTTATTCCCTTTTTTTTTTTTTTTTTTGGTCAGAGAGAGAGAGAGCAGGAGCGAGCACAGGCAGACAGAGTGGCAGGCAGAGGCAGAGGGAGAAGCAGGCTCCCTGCCGAGCAAGGAGCCCGATGTGGGACTCGATCCCAGGACGCTGGGATCATGACCTGAGCAGAAGGCAGCTGCTTAACCGACTGAGCCACTCAGGCATCCCAAGCTGTTTTTATTCCCAACTAAAAAGGACTCTCCAGGGGGAGGTCAGAGTTGGGAGGTGCGCCCACACATGCCTACACACACACTACATGTACGGATGTGTGCACATATCCATGTGCCCCTGTGTGTGTGTATGTGTGTGTAAAATTCTTTCTTTCAGAAGAGGCATGGTTGTCTGCTTTATGTGAATTATTTATCCTCATTGTCAACATTCAAATCCAGAAGCATTATAAGATTCATGGAGTGCAAAACGATCACACAATAGACTGGTTTTAGTGAAAGTGTATTTTCTTTTCCATTCATATTTATGCTTTGGATGCTTTTATATTTTTGGTTTCATGGAAGCTATGTTCATTGAAAAAAATAAAAAGAGCATCCATGAGGCTTATTCCCAGGTTGGAATTTGCATTCGGCCGATGAAAACCTTTGCACCTGCCACAAAAAGGCATCCACTTTTGGGGTAGAAGGCACCAGCTGTTCCCCAGCCTCCGACGGCATGCCAGGCAGTTCAGGACCGAAAATGAAGCATCATATCCCAGGCAGATTAAACTGGTGGGGAAATTTCAAGTCGACAGAATGCAATTACCCAAATTGAAATGAGGCCAGGGGCATATCAGGAGGCCCTCCCATCTGTTGGGGAAAAGGATCACCAGATATTTAACAAGGGCAAGTGGTCAGGATCTTAGTTCTAGGAGTCATTTAAAAGGCAGGCACTTAAAAAATGCTACGAGAAACTGGACCTGGTATAAAAATCATATCCCTTCACTGGAAAATAAATAACATTAGGCCTTGAGAGGATCAGCCTTTTTCTGCTCTTGGAGGAAAGAAATGTTTATGGATGGGGTGGTTAAGTATTTCCACATCAGCTTCTCTTAGCAAGGACATGGTATAATGGACAATTGGTTCTCCTGGATTTGACAAAAAGAGATTTCCCAAACCAAACCTATTGAATCTAATACATTTATCCCTGGTCAGAATGGATAGATCCTCCCATTAAGACCTTATGGAATAACACTGTATGATTTTTCTAGGGACCTTGACACAACAGTGTTTCTTTACCAGGAAATTCATTTTTGAAGTTTTCGGCAAAAATAAAGAAGCTGGACCTGGACAGCAGCCTTTACCATTGTCTGCACTACGGGATCCACGGGTCCACATTACCGCGGTGGTCCCTGCCTGTTTCCCTCTCCCTGTGCCTTTCTCCCTGTGCCTTTCCCTCTCCCTGTGCCTTTCTCCCTGTGCCTTTCTCCCAAGAGGGAAGAGAGGACCCTGTCCTAATCTTCAAACCAGTGTGGACCCAAGTATTGACACAAGCTCTCCACCCACTTGTCAGAGAGAGATGAAGAATGGGCATCTGACCCCAGATCGTGGTTGGATGGGAGTTTGTGCAAGGGACTGTTTGATTCCAGGAAGCCAGTCCTGGCAAGCTCTTAATTCTCCTTCCCACTGGATGTGGAGGGGAAGGAAGACAGATGAGCTGGTAAGGGCTCTTATTCAGCATTATTATTATTATCATCATCTTTTCCTTTGTGGGAGTGGTTCACTTTTACCTCTGTTTGCTTGCCAAGAGACAACATGTGGGGGAACCTGACAGGATGGCCCCTGTGGATGTGGGAAGGCAAGGTTAACTGACAAACTAAGTGTAGCTGTCCGTTGTGGGGGGAGGGAGGGAGCTATAGGCAGGCCACGTACACACTGAGCTACATGCAGCATCTCTGCCCCTCCCCACCACTCACACACGGTACCTGCCTTCGTGGCAGTCAGGGTAGGAGATCAGGAGTCAAAAATTTCCAGGGACTTCACGCTGGTGCCTTCTGCCCTGCAATGCCGGATCCTCCTGGAAGGTCTCCTAAGATGATTGTCATAAGTGACCATTATTCTTAACTCTGAACAGGTGTAAGCATTTGCTTGTACTTGTTAAATTCTGACCTGACTTTACCTTTTTTTTTTTTTTTAACTAATTGGCCAGAACCGATTTCTTTACTTTGTTTTTGTTTTTTCTTTCTTTCTTGGTAATTTGTGAGTAACAAAGTTTATCAATCACAGAGAAGAACAGAGAAGTTATTAGTTAATGTTGATCCAGAGCTCTGCAAATGTTAAAACTTGACATTATTATTTAGAGGTTTAGCTTGTACTAATTACCTCTTAGTTTTACTAGCCCTATATAACAAGCTGTCTCCTGCACATTTTATGTGAAAGACGGTTTTCTGAGAGGATGAAAGTTGTTGGAGCAGGGAGTGAAATAGGTGCTAAGTTTTATTTCCCACTAAATAATTCTCCTCAAGGTGGGTAAACTTTCAGTAGTTAAATTGCTAAGAATGAAGATTCTACACTACAGGAACAAATCTCCAAGAGACAATTATTTGTCTGTGTTCTTAGCATTTATGAGTCTCAGTAAACAGTCAGTACATTTATGTTCCCCCCATTACCTTCGGTCATAAACTTCCTTAAAGAAAAACGAATCATTATGTTTCCTGACTGCATAATGAGCATAAACATTCAGAATACTGAAAGCCCCTTGGTGGGATGGGTGGTTCATCCAGACTTCCAGGGATGGAGCTGTTTTCGAGGCACTGGCAACAACGTCAAGCTAAGTGGCTGTGATTTAGCACTGTTCACAGAGATGTCATCTCTAGAAGGCAGATCATAATTTGTGGGGCTATTTTTGGAGTCAGGGCCTCCCAGCCTGCAGCTGCTGGGAATGGCTGGGAGTCACACAAAGCCCCTGTGCTCTTGGCCTGAGCCTTGCCATTCACCCCCAGGGGCCAGCCCGTGTATCCCTGTGGCTAAAAAGACACAGTCCCATCTTAGTTCAACAAGTGCCTCCCGGCATCACAGAATATCGGAGTCATCAAGGGACCTTAGATGACCTCATTACAACCTGCATGTTACATGTGAGGCTCCGGCTGGGGAATCACTCTGGCCAGCGTCAGTCTCCAATCAACAAGTCTCATGTCTCCCAGCTTTGGGTTTGGCACTCTTCAATGTTGTCCTTCGGGTCAGGAAGGTGACATAGGTTAGACGGTAAGGAATAGATGAAGAAAAGAGTAAGTTAGGAAGATAAGGAAAGTACATTTGGGGGAATTAAATTTCTCCTTTGTAGTTCATGTGAGTTTCATTATTCCTTGTATTGCGATCAGAAAACACATCAGTGCAACGTTTCCACCACCAGAAATGTGCAAAAGGAAATGAAAGGAAATAAGACAATTGTGTATTTTCTAGATCAGCACTTTTCAAATGGTCTGTCATGAAAGACAAGCTTTTATTTTTAATTGACCTTAGCTGATATTTCTGTAATGTACAATAGCAACTACTGGAAAGATGAAGTTCAGACTTTCAAAGATACAAGTCCAAACTTTTATTTCTTGGAGACAAGAGACATAAAATTCTTCTAACAAATTACTATATAGTTGTTAGACACTTATTCTCCATCACTGTACACACTGGTCACGGACGCAGGAGGACTGCTTTCGTCTCCTTTTCTCTTGTATTTGGCGCATTGGTCTGGTTCTCTTAAGTTGGAGCTTTCTGATATCAGGTATGGATCTGGGCATCTGTCATTCTTGAC